>CAJPEV010000558.1:0-109985 GCA_905338385.1 Darwinula stevensoni | reverse complement strand
TCCCTCGCAGGATTGTTTAGTACCTTGCCATATGTCTCGCCTATTCTCATTATAGGAATCAATAAACACGAACACTTCATCATTTGTTATCCACATATTCAAGACATATTCATGGAGTCCAGGCCATAAACAAGTTCATATTCCTATAGAGAACCCTTTTGGAAGGCGCTTGGTTTCATCCGCATAGGATATCTAGAATAAGTTGAGAGTGTCCGTGTACTTCATTTAATCATGTATCTCAATTAATTGAGGTAATAAGGGACTGATATCCCCGATGCTCCACGGAATCTATTAGAGGTGATTCGCCCTCTGACCTGTGCTGCAATCAGTACTGTCAAAGGTAGGTCATCGCCTGTCCGAGAACGAAAGCGAGACACGTTATATATGAGAATTTTCGCATTTGCATGACATTTCTATCACTTTCTGTTGGGAGCGTTTTTACTCACGGAGGAGGAGAGCAATTTTACTCATTGGTGATGGAGCAAATTCGCTCATTTCCCAGAGTGAAAGGCGGGTGAAGCTGGAGTTTGCTATTTTACTCTCTTTTTTGAGAAAAATCGATCCCTTTTTCTAAGAGTGTACCGAGAAATTCTTGACGAAAAGGCGACGCGCCAACAGCCACGTCTCGGAATTCTATGAGTATCAGTACAACGAAGATATGGGCACCATCACGCAGCGCATGTCGGACGGCAACATAACCATCGAGAATCCCAAAACGTGTTTGGGACAAAACCTCAAATCATGTTTCCATGCTATTAACACATGGCTCCCCGGAGCATCCGTTCCTCAACCTTGCTGAGAGTAGAATATTGGAGGGAGATTCGGATGAACGCTTCAGCACTGCCACGAAAATTAGGGACATCTTCGATATTTACTTGAGGATTAGGAATGTTTTGGAGTATCTTGCCAGCATGGAGGAAAATCGAGAATTCTTCCCCATAATCGTCGTCGCACACCATCCAGAATAAGTCATCTTGGATATTCATCATGTCGTCACGGAGTTCATAAAAACCCCTTGCCAGTACGTCACATGGAAGGAAATAATCATCGGAGAACAAGAAGCGGATTTCCGAATCCACCATCACGAGGCGTTCCGAAGATGCAAAGCATCTTTCGTAATTCTCCTTCGGGACCGATTGTTTCGACAACCTCCGGAATTTAGGCCACTGGAAGACTCTTGCCACGAAAACATCATGAGGGCAACCACCCACATCTTCTTGGACGACATTCGCTACTACAAGAGGCACTTAAGGAGAAACTAACATGAAAAATCTCCAAAAGTGATGAAAAGTCCTCATCTCTCGTGAATAAGAGCTGCATAGCAAATATTGCTTCGAAAGGATATCAATTTTTGATCCGTGGCTATTCGAGGACAAAGATCAGGGGAAAGGCCGCGGAACTGATCATGACAATTGAATGGCTTAAAGGTAAAGTGGTCGGCATCTGCAGAAAAATGATGACGGACGTGAAAGAGGTCTGTGTACATAGGATTTCCAAAGTAACATCCACAAAAATATAACAATGCATCCTCCAAATGTTTACAGGTACTTCTCGAAAGAAAGGCAAAGCAGTCAGAAGCTGTTTAAAGAAATTATTTCGATGAAATTTGTATGTGGGTTCACCTTTGCACCACGCCTCTCTTGCCTTTGGCCCACGTCCTTTCACTTCGTCCTTCCACGCCCTTCTATGTGTCTACCCCGATTACGTTCGACTGCCATTGCTCACGATGGGTTGACTCAGGACGGGAAAATTTAAATGATATATCAGTGTTTTCCCTGGGATGGTCTTTCTCCAGTTAAGTCTTCGCTTTGCCTTCGTCAGGTGGCCCTGCCAAGGGATTAGGCCTCTAACGAATAGATCTCATCTTTTTCTAGGCTGCTATTGCAACTGTCCTAACTAATGAGTAATCTGTAAAACAGACGGGAGAAACCTCGGTCTCTGACCGGGACAATGGGGACCATTCTCATTGTCTAAATCAGCTTCCAGGGGTCTTGCACCTGCCAAGCCGCTCGCAGAAGGGTTTCACCGGGACTGGCGGAACCCCTCATGTACCCACCATCAGGGAGAGGGACCAGTCCCCTATTAGCTCCTATTCTTTAAAAAAAAAAGTGGACTTCCTCCGAAAGAAGTTTCAGGAAAGAGATATTGTAAAGAGATATTGGTTCTGTCTGCCATTTCCTTAGGCCGAAAGAAGAATGATACTACTCTCTGCCGAAGGTAGTGGACGCACCATCCTGCCCATGCCGTTGACAAATGTGGGCCTCGACAATAAATTATGCAGGCCCTAAGCATTACTATTATTAGAAATGCAAGTGCCCCTACCAATCAGTAATTAATCGTAATCAGTAATTAATTTACACCTAAATGCTGCGCTAATATTGACTCCGGTTGCCATTCCCTTTGTAATGCCAGGTTTTCGGAACTCAAAAAATCCTCCCCGAATTCAGGTAGGTAGGTTAGGTCATATAGGCCAGGAGTCCTGTAAGATCCTATAGGGATCCCATAGGATCTTACAGGTTTTTCGTGTTTGAAAAACCTACAGGAAAGTCTAAAGTTTCCCCATAAGAAATAACTATCGGTTTCCTATTGGACATTTCCGTGAGGGAATATCTAAGAGAAATGAAATATGGTACCAGATCCTGTATTCATGGTGAGCGGAAATATCCCATCTATTTCTAGTGTTTCTCAATGATTATTGCACATCTTGGAGAAGCCTAGACACTAGCGGCAATATACTCCGCACTTCTCTCGAAATGGATCGCACGCGTTGTATATTTCGTACTCCCTGCTCTCCTACACTCCTCTGGTGCCGCTCAGAAAGGCAACTTTCGGCAACCGGTAACTCCGACGGGAAAAAACATATTGGACCTTTCAGACAATGGTTGCATTGCACGCTCTCCCGCAGCATCCGTCTGTTCGGCTCTTGGTCGTCCTGAAGCCCAGGCAAAACGAGAGCATATTTGACGAGTTACGACGAATAATCACTTTGTGAGTGTTTAATCACAATGAATCCTATGGAAGAATTGAATTGTAGAAAAGCATCCATAAGTCAACTGTCACCAGCATCTGCCGAGTATTTATGGGAATTTCCACGGTAACGAAGAATGTTTCCAGTGGAAGAAAGAATAAACTCTCTAACGTCCAAGAAAAGAGGATTCTTCGTATGGTAAAAACCCACAACGGCATCTCGCTTGAGGAGTTGGTAAATCGAGTGAAGGAATACGAGAAACACTTCCCTAATACCAAAAATAGTATTTCCACTACTTCATGATTACTTGAGAAGCATGACATCATCCTGAAGACACTTGACCTGGTTCCGGTTGCGTGAAATTTCCCTAAGGCAACAGATGTATCTATTCCCTTGCATATGCTTATAAGTTTCTTATGCAATGTTAGTAGTTGTACATATATGACCATCGCATTTATAACTAGTGGCATGTAAAACCTGCTGCAAACCGGAGGAAAGGAAATACTCTGTTGCCGTGGAAGGAATCACCATGATCTTCAGAGACCACCACCCAAGTATGACGCGAACATTTTCTATGAAGGTTTCATTCAAGTTATGGCCAGCGCTCCATTAATGTCCTTGAAAAGTTCTATTAACTACTTAAATATTCAAAATTCATAGCAAAGAAAACAGAATTATTTGTTCCTGGAACTACGTGAATTAGATATTTCCAGGGAAACTGTTCAATTAAACTTTCTTTTTTAGGATTCATCCTATATACAATTAACGTTTTGGATAGGTTCTTTTCATCATTTAAATTCAGTCTAAGTAGATCCCTGCTCACGTGGAAATTCATATTCAACATATAAGTTTTTTACCTTTTCATCAGCTATCTCATATTCAGGAGTCAGATATCCCATTAGGAATGCCCATGTACATGTCTCTGGAGAGGCCTTCGCTGCCGCGAGAGTTACAAGTGCTTCCGCCATCTTGGGACGGTCCGCACGTGGGAATGAATAACGCGATTGGTTGGGGGCGACGTGGAAGTCCCCAGACATATAGCCTGGGGCAAGTTGCCTCTTTTGCCGTCCCCACTCCATGTGCCTGCTATGACAAACTGGCAACATTATGTAAAGTATTGGTGACTAATTCCAGCTGTATCAGGAATAGACCCGCTAAAGCGACTACTTTGGCGCCATCTAGCGTCTGAAGTTCCATGGATATGCGACGGCACCACGGCATTCCATCCCCCAGAACCAAGTCCTCCATGATGATTCCTTGCTACACCATCTTCATGCAACTTTTCACATTTGCCAAGCTCGACGAATTCTCCATTACGCAGGCTCTAGTTAAACGCCGATATTCGCAAGTGAAAGAGAATGGAGTAATTTTTTTCTCCAGTTCGGCTTTTTCGTCAATGAGTTTTTCGGTTGTCGTTTCGAGAAGAAATTCATTACGTAGGTGTACCGTTTCTGATTTCATTGAATTGGCATCCATCTTCGTTTTACGTAGGTTCCATCGTGCCTATACGTACCTGTGCCGAAACTATTGCCGTGCATCGCTAGGTGGATCGTGAGAACAGTGGAGAAGTGGCATCAGAGGCATCCAACTGTCTACGGTCGCGGCTGTTGATGGCGGACCGCCTCAAGGGCTGTCTGTCATTTTCTCCACTTCTGCCACGATTCTGCCTGCGACGCACTGTAACCACATCAGCATATGATTAACCAGAAACGACGTTCATGCGATGGTGTCTATCGAAGGTAATGTTTCACTCGTAAGATCAATCACCATCTCCTGCCTGTAAGGGGCATCTCCACATTCCTCAGTGTTGTGCTATCACAGTGACGATGCTTTCGAGACCTGAAGCATGCAGCCTAACATAACCGAACTTTTCAAACCCTTCAAATTAGGGGGAAATGGGTATTTTAGATTCTAGAAAGGACATTCTTGGAAATGATATGATTCACTGAAATTGGTTTATGGGCCAAATCACAGTACTGTTAACTTGCTTCTTTGGCTTCCACATCATTATCAACATTTAATAATGCAGTTTCTTCTCACTTGCATTAGTACGTCCGATCAGAAATCAGTCCCATATGTTTCCACGGCCCATGGACAGTGGTTCTTTGCAAAACTTGCAATGATATTTCGATCGGAGGCACGGAAACGATATCCATGAGACCCACTGTTCCAGTAGTGCAAGGAATAGCTGTTTGCGACGCGATCGACAACCTTCTTAGTAACATTCACCGTCCAGATATCCTCACGATCAAAATAACCGACAGGATAGAAGAAGTTCCATGGATATGCGACGACACCACGGCACTCCATCCCCCAGAACCAAGTTCTCCATAATGACTCCTTGCTGCACCTTTGGCTGAAGGGTTTCATGAAGAACCAGTTCCCAGCGCACCCGTGAGGCTTCCAATACTGCCTCATTTGACTCATGGCCTCTGCCAGGAAGGAGTGCCTGGCGTGGAATCTGAAACCACAATTGTTGGGTATGAGGAAAATGAGCGATATAAAAGATTCAGCCAGCCCGTAAAATGACTTGAGGATTATATTATCGAAATCCATGAACATGCCCCCATTTTTCCAGATGTAGGCGAGCCTCAGCATGTCGCTCAACAACATGACGGTGGTCATGTTGCCTGCGACGTAGTCTTTGGGGTCAAGGAACGTTTCTAAAACAGTGTCTTTGAGCACCTGTTGAGCATCGATTAACTCCAAATTGACATTTTGAAATGGAAACGCAGGCATGTCCGTCACCTGCTTCAGGTACAAAACGGTGATGTTCCAAAGGAAATTATGCCTTGCAGCTGACTCCACGGCGCAGGCGTTCCGCCCTCTCATTCTGCCGTTCACCCAGAGAAACACCATTCTCTTCATCCACTCGGCTTCCGATCCATAGAGAAAAGTCTGTGATTTACCATGTTCTTCCTCCTCCTCTTTCCCCCTTTTCGACGAAATCCACATGGTGATGATAGCACACAACATGAGGTAGGCGAGGGAAGTCTTCAACATGGATTTTGACTGGATCGAAATTCGTTAATGACGGAGGTATGGATGTAGTACACTGTATATATCATAAAAGGAACAAAAATGATTGGACAAGCCCAGTCCAGTATTAGGCCACCTTTCAGTTAAGGAAACCCTCATTTATCACCTAATTAAACAAAATGCCATCTCTTTCCGGTCTTCGACTATCAACAACCTCATTTATATTTGATAAACATATAAACAATGCCTATGAAACGATGATGGGAGGATGGAGGGCTGTGCGTGGTTGGAAGTTGCAAGAAAAATGCGAATTTTAGCGGAAATTTGCCGCAAAACAAACTTAGCCTGTATCTTGTTCATATCTACCCATTTGTCAAGTTTCGCATTTACTACGGCAATGTTTTTTTAGTTATCGTCGGAAAACCAAAGTGTAACACACGGACACAAGGAAGGACAGGACGGGACCATTTCTGGTGTATTTCCTTTCAAGAAAGGAGGCCCACTAAATCTCATTTACTAAGTTCCGTGATTGACGATGATGTGAGAATGAAACCTTTCTTAAATACTTGGAAATTAGCACAGAATCCTTTGACATTGCGCAGGTGTTCTAAGAGAGAAGATTATAGGAGGGATTGCAGTGTCCCAGTTTTCAAGGAGCATAGGTATTTTGCATCTGGGCCGCTTTGACTTAGACCTCTGCTACTTTATTCTACAGCGCGTGGCCTACAAGACGAGGCCTTTCTATGTCATTCACCAGGCGGACAAAAGTATATTCCTTGTATTCTGAGTCACCCTGTGTATGTATTTATAGTTATATGTATATTTATAGTTGCGGAAAACTTATGATACGCACAAGTTTTCCGCGACATCACATAACCTAATTTAAAATGAGTCCCGATATAGGGCAACTTACCTAGATTGGCAATGATTTTCCTGAATCTGTCGCAACGATCAATCTGCTGCTGCGAAGAAGTTCAAATTTTGCTTTTGAAGGGAGTTTATTCTATTAAAAGACCGCTTTACATGAAAAACGCATCGCGCAAATTTTCAGGGCAAATAAAAATACTTGTACTTACATTGAGTGGCAACATCTATACCCAGAGTGACTAGTGGACTTACCCTAAGTGGCAAGTGAAGATTGCATCTTTCGTTTCGTTAGAGTAAAAATGGTGGTTTGGCAAATATTGTAAACGATTAAATGTTACCATCTTAGAGTATTTTTGAATTATTGTAAGTTAGACTCAAGGCTGACTCGATTACAGGCTGCGGCGCTGTACTTCGCAAGGGTTAAGGAATACTCACTCTCAAGTTATGACACATATGACCGTGATCCATTTTCAGCATAGTTTGAAAAAGAAATGTGATATCTTGTATACATAAAATTACTGATTGGGTACAGGCGGTTTTTAGAGCGCAAATATTGATGTTTTCTCATACACACACCCCAAGCCTCACAAGTATTTGTTTGATGATTGTACTTTCTCTTTCCTATATCACACTCACCCTTAAAAAGGGGTAAATGTGATCGCCTAAAATTTGCTTAAAATAAAACGCCTACATTAAAGAACATGCATCTTTAAGGGTTTACAATAATTATGGGGACTGTTAGTCTGAATTGCGATAACCTAGCATTATTGGCCTTGTGATCACAACCCCGATTGCGTGATAAGTGTGATCAATTTCACATTTCCAACGCAAATGCGGTGCACTGCTACAGTCAATATTGTGCATACAAAAAAATATATATTAATTTGTCAACAACGAAATGTGGACGTGTGCAAAAGCACTTCATTATATCTGCCATAGGTTACTTTTTCCCTTCATTAAAAAATGAAACTTTATTTATTACGCTTACCCCGAAAGACCTTATGTACCAATCTGAAGGACGCCTTACCGAAACAATGGCAAGCGGTTGTTTCCCCAGGAAAGCGATATACCCGGCTGAATGAAGGAGTCCCTCGTCGAATTCCAAGTTTACCTTGCCTTGGTACCGAATTACTGCTCGCCTCATCGTGTTTGGATGTTGGATGTTACAATTCGGGTGTTAGTGCCTCTCCAAATGTTATTCAGACCCGTTCTCTTTTCACCAGATGTGAATTACTCAAATCGAAACTTGTCAGAGAATAGGACATACCCCCAATAAGGAAGTGGTTTGTCTTTCATCTTTAGAGGTCATTTCTGTTGACAATCCTTGTTTACCTTGCTTAGCAAGGATTGTCCTTGGCAACACGGCCACGGTAGTTAAGTCCATGGAGAGTCTGTTTAGTGGTTCGGCGACTCAGTTTAACGGCAATGTTATCGAGGTCGTTCGCGCGTGTCAAGGCCGTTTTGAGCAATGGTCTTGTTTCAGGCATGAAACTTCATTATTTTTTTATGCACACAGGTTTTCCAGAGAGCCCAAGATCGCGGATATGCTGCCTCTCCCTCTGACCACAATCGGAACTCCAAATATTACGTCCTGGGGTGAATGAATTCCTTGCATCAGCTGCCCTTGGTTGAAGGCCTCAGCTAAGCGATGTGGCCACACTGACTTTTGGCCTAGGAGATCATGGCCATAAGAACCTTTGGCTGCAAGGAATTGTGGTTAGGAAGAATAAATCCACTAATAATACTGGTGGTCTTTTTAGTGGTCGGGATCTGTGGTTTACCCATCACGTGATGTTCAGGTCCGCCAGCGGGTGGCGGGGTCAGGGAATTTAATGTTATTTGGAGTGGACCATTGCAAAATGGGCTGATAAAAGGCCTTTGAAAAAGGCAGACGCTCCACTGAAACTATTCAATTTTTGTAACTGACTCGACTTGAACGGCATTTGATAGCTCGCTAAGTGCCAGAAATGGCAGAACGCTGTGAACGGCGATTTCATCGGTGCCAAACTCGTCGCAATTGGTCCAATCGTCTCATTATTTTGATGTAACGTTCCGAAATTCGGATTTACCCCAAATTTGATTCTCAGGGTAGGTGATAAGAAGCAGAATAGTGATAAGCTGCTCTCACTCTGATTTCCACAAAGCACCCAAGCTTTGCCTAGTTGCTGAAAAAAGGAAAGGAGTCCATTTAGCACCAAAGGAAATTTTTTTCGAAGTACGAGGATTTAGATTCACACGAGGCCATTCAATGATAATTTATTATAACGAGGAAACCCAGTAGTGCTGCATATTGAGCCAAAATTGGCCTAAAATTAGACTAATATTGCAGTTTGTGTGCAAGCTTGCGCCGATATTGATCATATGAGCATCATCTCATACGCAATGCCGCCTATTTTGTCCACCACAAACTATTTGTGGCATAAGCTTGAAAGTGCCCACAGATATAATTTGAGATGCCATCCAATTCTCTGCGAAGCTTAAGATTAATATCTGGAAAGCACCGTCACTGTGACGATACAAAACGGAGGAATGTGAAGACATCCGTCTCAGGCAGGAAACGGCGATTCATCCTACAAATGAAATATTACTTCCGATAGTCGCATCGTTGCAGGAAAGTCGTTTACGATGAAGCATTTGTCGATGTGCTTCCAGTGCGTCGCAGGCACAATCGAGTCAAAAGTGGAGAAAATGACAAACAGCTATTGAGGCCATCAATCAATAAAGGTCATCAACTCAAGCGACCAAAGATGACCGGATATATATGTTGCCACTTTCTCCGCTGTTCTCCCGATCCTCCCAACGATGCACAGCACTCGTTTCGGCTGATTTACGTATAGGCATGATGAAGCCTACCTAATACGACGATGAATGTCAATCGATATAATCCATTCACTTATAAGAAACCCAAGAAGTGCTCTGTGCTTGTGAGAGTTATCATCACTTCGCCATTTTGAATCGCCATAGTAGCGGAGCTGGGCAGTTATCATATCTCACTGATGATCCATGGTCGTTACATTTTCTCTTACCTTGGGTCAAACTGATTCTCATGGATATTTGATGGGGTGCTGTCTATGCACGGGAAAGGTGTAACTAACGTAACATTTCATTTTGTGACAAATATAACTCGATAGTGTCACTAACATAATCAGTCAATTAATCTCTTGAATCCTATGCATGGCCATCATCAGGTAAATGTATTGTGACAAAGTATCTTCAATCTATCTAGGTATTACTTTGGTCAATGTAAATCATGGTAAATATGACAGCTGAAAGGAAAAGCGAGAGTCGAGCGCCGAGGAGCTTTAAACAGAGGAATCTTTATTAGTGTCCACATGTAACTGGCATGCAGGTATATGTAGGGTTCGCCCGCATAGTAGGATTCGTGATGGCACATTATCAACATTTTGCTGAGCACGTAAATCACTGCCTGAACATTATTAGCGTTTACTCGCCAACCTTTGAGTCCTGTGTACATGCCACGTCAGACGTATGCCTATATAGGTATTCTCCATGCTATTTGTAAAGTTCAGAATTTGATTTGTAAAGTACAAGTTGATTTCACTATGCATGTCATAACGTCTCTGAAGACGTGAGAGCTGGACCAAGACTTACGCAAAAACGCAGTTACAGAACGGGCAATTAAAATGCTTCATCCAAAATGGGTGAAACACAACAGGAATTCTCATGGCAATTCAAATGTGCTCGTATTGCCTAAAAACGGATTGAATCATTGCCTCATCTATACTGACACTTGACCTTGAGAATCGCTGCATCCCTCAAGGTCAAGTGTTCAGACAGTTCGTTCCAAGAGGGCGTAAATTTATAGTGTGTTGCACCATCTTGGAGCATTTCAGTCACCTAGTCCCTATGGTGCTGCGTTTTCTAGGCATTTCCCATGCATTTTGGAATGGTATGACATTAATAGTAGAATCAACCAATTTTTCTCTCTGGAAATCTGAACTGTATGTGGCATCGAGAAACCTAATTAGGCATATCCTGACGTGGCCTAACAACCATCCAATGGTTGGTGAGTATACGCTAATAATGCTCATGATGCCATCGCAATTCCTGTTACGTTTTCCAGCCCGAAATCACCTTACCTAAGTTACGTTTTGACGCTAATATAGATCGAATTTCTGCCAAGAAAGGCACAAAGACATTAGGTTTCGAAAGCGGAAGGACAGAGCCTTATTGACAAAGTTCAGGAAAACATATAATAATGGGATGAGACAAATAAGCGAGAGGAAAAATAATGCTGCATAGAACACACCTGGTAAGTATACCGTAACAAATCTGAGTGGGTACTCTAATAATTTCTCCTGATTGAATGAGGATTTGTAAAGTCTATTTGGATATCCACTATGACAATACTGATTCATTTAATTTTGTATAGGACGTGCCCACTTGAATGAGTTGCATAGAATCAGCAAAAAAGTCTGGAAAAGGGAAGAAGAGATGATTAATATATGTTTTTCGAAGCATGACAACCATAAATCTGGTACATAGGGAGACTCATGCTGGAATATAATATTCTCGCTAGGAATGTTGGAAAATTTGCGTTTTTAATCTATCAGTGAGTCTGTCTACATGAGTGACCCATTAAAATTACTCAGTTCTTTCATTTTTACAAATAATTTTTCAATTCATTCTTGTTCTTGGGAACTGGAGAACTGGAATTGAAGCTCTTCTTTCGTACACGATGTGTACAAATTCGATGAAATTTTAAGACTCCATGGATCACCTGGCGTGGACGCACCCAAAGATTGTGCAAGACAGTTAACTATCAATATATGATTGTTATGGGAAAAGGGGTAACTTTCCCTTATAGTTTTCATGAGCTGAAAAAAAAAACAAGGGGGTTCCCACTTGCCTGGGGGGTCCCACTTACCCCAGGCAACTATACCTGAGTTTGTCGTCCAGAAGGCGCACAGTACGATGGATGGAGTGCTGGGCGGTCCCTGACTGCTTCCTTATTCCTTAAACCGGCGACTGATCCTTGAACCCGGCGAATTGCAATAGACGTATCAAACGAAGAAGAAACTGGATTCCACGAATCCGCTTTTACTGTCGAATCACTCTCAGGATCATCCGGGCTAAATAAATGTAGGCATGTAGAAGCGTGCGTCATTGCATATAAATTCCGGAGCGTTTCACATACGAGTCGTTTCACTCATGTTTATTCAAGCATTGACATAGAAATCACTGGCTTGTTCATATCCTTCCTCCATCCATATATTAATACCTCCATACATACCTAGGTATAATACATATGTGTATAAGAAGCTAATCAGTCCGTGTGGGTGTCATTCCGGAAAATTTCTTACAGAGGGATGAACGGATTTTCATGATTAAGGTATCAATTGTAAGCCTATGTGTCCAGGAGGCAATCTCATTGGGTCGAAAGTCCAAAAAGCCTCACCATTTTGACGTCTGGCACTCGACCCGAAAATTGCCGACAGAGACGGGCTCGACCTACGGAACGTGTCGGACCGATCGGGTCTATCCACAGCCTGCTTAGACCTCTAAGCTTCAAAACTTGAAGTCTTTCATGATTCACTCGTGCCCGAATGGAAATTTAATTTCCAACCGAGTCACTCAGATATTTCCAATAACTTGTATTCTGGGCCAATGGAACAGGAATATGAAGGAAGCTGAATACCTTGCAAATATTAACCCTTTCGGAACGGAGTTTGGCGGTCATTATCGTCATCCATGGACTGAGTTAGTTTTACGGAAGATGTACAATGTGGATATCCTGTTACTAAAAAGTAAGGAAAGGACATGAAAATGTGCAACATTCTTGTTTTATTCAAAGTTAAACTACGCCAGATGTGTGTGTTCTTGCACGTTGTTAGCATGCTGCACGTTGTTGGCACGCAGCAAATTGCTGAATAACAGGATCAAAATGCTGATCAATCCAGCAAAAATCCTGGTCATTTCGAGTCCACTTAGGACTGGCCTCTGGACGAACGTCATTTTCATTTTCTACTTGACTTGTAGTTGTCATTGGTCGACATTTCATCATTGGAAACGTGAAACACGAGATCAAGTTCATCTTCTGATTCTACATTGAGAAATATATTTTCCACATCGTGGAGTGCCAAATTGATTTTAAGGGGTAATCGTGATGTGGATGGACCCGCTCCATTTCTGCCTGCCATAACGATGCTAATTACTTGGGGAAAAAAAACATTGGAAAATTCAAGAACCGCACATACGTGTTCATAGACCAAAGACAGAGCCTGGAACTAACTAGTTGTAACATTTATATGCATTGGCCCATATGTGTTTATAGTCCTAAGAAGCAGCTTACTACAAAACGTGCATAATTGTTCACAGTCCGAAAGGCACAGCTTACTATAAATGTGTATACTCGTTCAGAGTACTTACAGGGTTAAGTCTTAATTTAACATTGCAGTAAAGAGAGACCCTGGCAATGACGCATGAACGAATGAAAGTGCCACGCTGTCGTTCCATGATATTTTTTCCCTCTTAGAATTTGACTACCGCCAAATGGCTATTTACTGGGTTCTCCAAAAATGATTACAACTCCCAAAAATATAAATGCTCTCGTACAGTTGAGATTTTGCACTTGAAATGAATACCAACAATACGCCCTTACGTCATAGGTCAAAGGTGAGGCATGTGATTTATTAAGAAAAACCCAAATTTCAAATGTGCTTATTAAGCTGCCGTCATAGCTTTAAGCTACCGGTCATAGATTCATTTCGCGCGAACGTTGACAACCAAAGTTAGATCACCGTCGAGGTGAGTCTCCTGGAAAATGTCATGGCTCTTACTTCCGAGCATTTTTGAGATTTGCATCAAAATTTACCTGTAAATTGAACAAGAAATTGTGACCACGCCATGTTCCCCGGAGTTACTCGCTTGTCAAGCAACGCATTAAAAAAATCCTCCGCGATTCTGCTAGAGCAGAATCATCCGATCGTGCTGATAGTCTCATCGCCAGAATCCGCGCAGATCCTTCCTCGGGATATCCTCTCTAACGAAGCTGTTTCGTGCGCAATGTCTGAAGGCAGCATTGGATCTCCCAGCAACTTCCGCCTTTGCAAAGCTCGAGAAATTCTCTCAAAGGTGAAAGGTCAAAGAGAAGAGACCTTTTTTTATTTATTTAGTTCCGTTTTTTCGTCAATTAGTTTTTCAGTCGCCGTTTCGAGAATATATTTCTTTCGGAGATATTCATCTTCAGACTTTGGAGAACACCCACCTCCATTCCTATTTCAAGTTTCGTTAGGATCCTTTGGACCATATTTTTCAGGGAAGTTCTCTGATTTTCACCCAAAGATGCAATGCGTCTGTCGATTCCTGGCTTTCTATTCTCATTCCAGGGCAAAAATGCAAATGTAATCAGATCATTTCATTAAAGAGGCTCTTCCGAGTGGATAGCGGTAAGATTCGACGCTTGCCAGCACTTGGTACTTTCAGGAAGAACGTTTCAAACATGGCAGCCGCTCGGGTTGTACCTATTAGTGTATTTCTCGCTCAGTGTGCGTTGCCACTGTGTGCTTCAGTTGAAGATTGAAAGAGTTCGTGGAAGAGCAGACCATAGCCTCCAGCTCGTCGTAGTCTGCCTTCGTCCGGCTCTGTCCTGGTATTTCCTCGGTTTTTTTTCTCATGTCGTACAGGGGTCTCCGAGTATAAAGGTTGCCATATTAGTGACCTGTTCCATTCTCCGTATTTCCGACTGTATGAGCGTTCGGTAAGGTCCTTGGTGTGGTTGACCCATTGTAGCACTCCCCGTACCCCGTTCCGACTCGATATAACAAGAGAAGCTGAACAAGCCCAGTTCAGCAGTGGGCCTCCATACAACGAAAATCAGAACATGTGGATGCTGTATGTAGATTGGGAGACGGGAAGAAAGCACGATGAGGTGCTAGATGCGCTATTGCCCAAGTTCAGCTGGCGACCCTGAGAGATGGGGGATAAAGAAACGGGATGGTGACGACGCCGACGTCGTCTTTCCTATCCAAGAGTAAGCGTTCCTGTGCCATTCAGATGGGATCACGCCGTTTTCACCCTCGGGAGTCACTCTCCTTGTGAGTGCCGATCGATAAGAAGACGGGGTTTTCGATCGATATAGGGGTCCGGATCACGATAAATATAGGCGCGGAGATCTCATATCTGCGAGGAAGTCATCCTTCCTCCAGGGATGAAAGCGGACGAACAAGTGTAACACACCTGGACGTTTCCTCGTCCCTGCGGAACGGTCCGCATGATACCTCCCATAGTAGGGAGGTATCATACGTCTGTGTAAAATGCCACCTTTTCCCGTTGTAATGTTAGGGATAACACACGGAAGAAATGAGGAGCATTTAGTGTTCGGTGGTGTAGTGGTAGCACGCTCGACCGGCAAGCATGAGGCCTTACCCGCACCATTATATTCTTGTCGTCCTCTCGTGTCATCCGAACTCTGAGACCCCCTCCCCCCGGGCTATTGCATTCTCGAGAACAGATCCGACAGTCGCGACGGCAGGGAAAAAAAGGCGAGCCCAAGAGAGGGAGACTTATACCCAGAGGCAGGAAGAAGAATCCATTGGGAGAGCACACGCGATCGCGCTCAGCGAATGCATGCCACGGACCGCCGACCACCACCACGACCACCAACCACCACTACCACGGACCACAGCAGATTATATTATACAGATTCGATTTAAGCAAAACTAATATCTCTTCTCTGTTGACATCGTTGATACGAGTAAACAGAACGGAGGTAACGAATGACACGAGTCGATCCCTGGTCGTTGCTGCTACATACACTACTGCAAGGCAGGAAAGGGAAAGGCCTTTTGCACTCTCCCGAAAGAGACGCTCATGTCATCTAGCGAATTCACGGAAATACTCTAGCAGCGCGCTAGAGATGAGAGATGTCGCTCGTTGTTCCCGACGGCTAGGGAAGTGACCTTCGAGCGAACGGCACGCGTCATTCTCGATCCTGTTACCCTCTCTCGACTTCGTCAGTGAGTCTCCCTTCGCTTCATTCTCCTCCCAGCTATCCTCGACCGAGGCCGCGCATAGGAAGCTCTCCTCGTGCCAGTGCGTGATGAGGCATCGTGCGATGCGTGTAGTCGTTCCCCGTTCGATCGTCGATGCGAAGGAGGATGTGAATTGTGTCGTGGAATCCGGTAGAGTCTGAACCATGCCAGGACGGCCTGCTCTGGCGTTTTGACATAGCGATATTCGAGTGGAAGTGGAGTAGGGATAGCGAGCTACAAGCTTCACCGAGCCCTCGAGGTAAACTCCATTTCGCACTCGGTTAGAAAAGATTCCAGGTTTCCTTTCCGTAATGGAATGCTGTGGTTGGCCTGTGTCACCATTTAGGTTTAATTTTCATTTTAAGCACATCCTTGCCAGGGTGAACCGCTGCCCCCGCTGCCACACTAATGCAGAATATGCGCGTATCGGATCGATTCCAAGAAGTTTCCTGCAAAATTAAATTTAAAAGAAAACTCCTCATGCAAGAAAGGGTATTGCCGGTAGCCATGCAGTGGCCGAATGTGTTCATATGAATCAATGCAGTCAATTGGAGGAGCGAGTTGTTCCATTTTCATGACAAAAGCTAGCCCCAATTTTTTGCAATTTATTCATTTGCTCCTTATATGAAATACGCGACGCCGCGTGTTAACCTGAATCCACCATAGACAAATGAAGACAGCTGGTAGAAACTACCCAGCCGCACGCGAGATGGAAAGTCTAAAGGATTTCACTCCTTTAAAACCGGAATGGCAGGAATGGCATACTTACTCCATCGGCAATCCAGTCGTTAATCTGGGTCTTAGGATTATCACCAGGGCGCTTATTCGCGGCGGTGTACATACTTGTAATGTTGCCGAGCATCAAAGTCCGTCATGATTTGCAGCTGGAAGAAATGAGGAAAAGAAAGAATGGAAATTCCCTCGAACGGAAATCTCGGACGATATGCACAATCCTTGACGATCTATATCGTCCATTCTGTGCCGCGCTGCATCACCATTAGGGACCGGATTTCCATTCAAATGCATTTTTTTCATGCAGCCTCCTAGGACATGCAACCCAGATTGGTAACTCAGGATCATGTCTTATTGGTGGTGGAAGCGATTTCAGCCGTTTTAAAAACGCATAAAAATATGTATTTTTACGTTATTTTTTCAAAAGTTGCATATTTAACCATATGCCTCATTTATGCTTATTTAGTTTTTATTTTATCGAGAAATTAAGGTTTTCTAGGGAAAACCTTAATTGGTTTTGTTTTTGATTTTTTAATTGAAAACACACTGTGTTTTCTTCAAGAGCAACCGACGACCATTTTCCAGCAGGCATGTGCCGGTTGAATAGCGAAGGGTGAACCCCTCAGTTCTGCCCTAAATTGGATTGACACACCTCCACCTCCCGAGGAAAAAATAGAGAAATGCTGGCCAGAGGGGGGGGGGGATTAAACCGCTGGATTAAGGATTCCCGTAATCCAGCAGTTCTCAAACTGGGGGGCGGGACCACGGGGACGGCGCGACAGGTCATAGGGTTTTATTTTAATTTAATTAAATTTATTTTTTACAATGTGCAATTTCAAGAACTATGCCTTGCATGGATTTATTTATTAAATTTTATTTTTAAAGTATCCACGTTCCTTCACAGCCTCACGAACGCGTCCAAGGAAAGCAGACTTGCGCAGCATAGCAGGACAACAATTGCACTCTGAACTGCAATCCATCGACTTTCTGGCTCCTTCGCCGAGAGCAAAAGCCCTAAATGAAAGCGATCCACGGGCGCAGACTTTGAACTACCGTTCTTTTTCCGCATCAGTTCATATCCGTGGACAGTCTCCGACGATCCGAATCGAGGAGACGAGTGGATCTTGCGTCTGTTTTGGCTGTGACTTGAATGCTCAGGTGGTTTTGTCGCGCTGGTATTCTTTAATAATAAATATTTGTAAAGACTCAAATGCGCAGAAGAGCAATTCTTTGAAAGGTCTTTGCAAATTCTCCTCCCGCATGTCTTATCTCACCGGTGAAAATTCGGTGCCGTTTTGATTTTCAAATCAGCCAATTCCTAGTTGTTATACTTAGTATGGATTAATATATAAATTATCGTATGAAGATAAAATCTGCTGCATTTACCTATTGGCGTATGCATGGCTGTGGCAAAAATAGACCATCTATGCTCAGTGCGCATCTGATTTAATCGGCGAGCTTCTCCCTACGCAATTCTAAGGGTGAAGGGAAAGCTGGCAAGAAGAAATCGTACTGCATTTTAAAACGCATGCTTTTGCATATTTTCCAACCTCGCGTATACTTCATGCGTATTTGAGCAATTTAAGTAGTATACATACACGTATAAAGTCCTGAATAATCACGTACCTTCTCGGCGAGGGATTAGTAGTGCGTTTCTGCGCGGCCTTCGTTCGCGTACGTCTATCTCTTTAGCCTTTTCGGGCAAAGGACGAGAACACAGGGTGTCGCGTAAGTCGTTATTCGTTTTAAAAAATCACATCTACTATACAGTCGGCACAAAACTTGAGTAACATTAACTAGCATGACTAAATAGCATGTCATACGGAGTTAACAGTTAAAAATGGAGGTAATTCTGAGTTATTAAAGTGCTTCAAAATGCCCATATCCATATGTTTGGCATGAGGCTCGGCGCCAAAAAAAAAATCGCGGAAATTTTCCTTTGAACTCTTATGGGACTCTCGAAGACAGGCTGCAACTTTTCTTCTTCCAGCGTCAATTGCTAATCCTTTCCAAATAGCAGCGAAACCAATTCAAACGGACAATTTCTTTTGTCTGTTTCTCAGGTCGATCTAAAACAGTGAGAGAAAACGTAAACTTTAGGAATTTTGTGGACGATTCAACAGGGTGTCTCAAAATGTCCAACAACAAGTTCACCTTTCTAATATGCATTTGAAGCAATTTTTCGTTTGAGCCTGGTTCCAAGTCACAATCGTGAAAAGTAAAAAAAAAATCCTGAAGGAAATTCTTTCCATCAATGCTAAAAATACAAACAGTTACCTGCTTGTTGCAGTATGGAAAATATTGCAGTTTAAAATGGCATAATGACGTATGGGACACCTTGTATATCCCCTCGAAAAAGTGTCTTCCTTCGTTTTGGCTTTCTCCTTCCGCTTTCCTGGCCCGTATTGAGTTCCTCGGCCACAAGCAGATATATTTTTTCTTTTGTCTTTTCCAGTTCACTCATGCCATGCGATGAAACCGAATATGCAATCATCCCGCTTTTTTTACGCCAGGTACCTGGGAGTTCGAAATGCAGACGGTGTGGCTCATTTGAATATTAGGGACAGAATATCTGAAAAATTGGTACATAATGCATTTATGTGTAGAGACGGATCCTATATTATTGTTCTGAAATATGGACATTCGAAAATCGACCGATGTGTCTCATCGGTATGGCGATGAGACGGAAGTCGATTGGCCCGCATTTCGAGATCGCGAATATTTCATGGATAACTGCAAGCGATCACAAAAACTCTCTCAAGAACTGAAGAAACAAATAATTACCTTGATGATAATTTTTATGAAGTTACGTCCTACCTTCCGTGAAAAGTCGACGTATCCAAATGCGATACACCTTGTCCACGAATTATCCGTTTTGCATATCTTTATTAGTTTAGCTCTCTCATGGAAGTATCTATACCTGGTTGCAAAAAAGAAATTACCAAAAGATGTTGCAAGTTCAAGAGTACATCCAAGTAAAATGAAAAAAAACGACAAGTAGCACATGATAATGACGAGGGTCGCTGTCGCTTAGAGATCGATTATGACCGTGTGGATAATGACAAAGTTGCGGGAGAGTGGTGTAATACCGGACGGCGGGCAAATCCGGACAGCGCGAAATAACCTATTTGGAATGGGCATGACAAGCAGGCATCATCAGCGAGTGTGAAAACCTGTTGTGAAGGTTTCCGTGACTTGAACGGCTTTCTCGGAAAAGTAATATCTTCATTTTTGTCTCGATTAATATGAGGAACTGCTCGAGGGGCGTGTCCTTCCCTTGGCGTTGCGTACGATCTGACCGATTCGAACGAATTCGCAAGGACAAGGGGAATTAGTATTCTTCCGAAAAGTGGCGGAACCCACGACATTCGTTCCTTCGTTAGTCCGTGAGAGCCGGCTTCTTGAACGTCGGCGCAGTGGGGTAAATCCGGACAGGGGAAGGGGGGGTAAAACCGGACATTCGGATTTTCCCCACATTCGATTGCATTGGGTTGTAGAGTATAGGAATTACTGTATGCCACCCAGGTGATACTTATATTGTCTTGTGTTAGGCGAGTACATCGTATTTATTATTCATCATAATTATATATTGCTTTTCAAGAAGCCATTGTCATGCAAAAACAAATAAAGAACGGAAAAAACACAATAGCAATCGAGATCATTAACCCTTAACCGGTTTGCCATAGAGAAATACGACAAAAATGTCGGATGACAAAATGGCTTAGATCTCTGGAATGAAAAGTAGAACGGTCGTCATATTTGACACATGCAGAACGAGAAAGTACAGTAACATGGTGTTGGCGTTTCAATTGTCTGCGTTATCAAATAAAGGCATGACGTCATGTAGAAAACATAAGAACTTGGCAAAATTTTTAGTCGCACTTCCCGCGCGGAATACGTTCACGTGATTGGCTCTTCCAGAAGGAGCCCTCCGCTGCACTGCGTCTCCTGTCACGAGTCATAGAAGTAATCAAAGCCTTTCTCGTCAACATAGACTTGAAGGGGGCCCGTGGAGGTCTCTTTTTACGGTGGGTTGGAGTATTTTAATATATTTCCCACTCATCCAGTCCAGTCTGATTCCTTATCATTTTCAAATCGACGCAGTAATAAAGGACTGAGATCCCCCTACACATAAATCCACGAATGCCTTGCCTCTCCATCTTTAGAACCCCTCAAAAGTCGATAAAAACCGATTGCCACTGTTTTTTTCTTCAAACGTGGACCAAGAAAACGGCTTCTGTATCGTTAGATTAATGAGGAAGATACTTAGATTTTATAAGAAAACATTCTCAGCTCTCTCCATTTTTTATTTACGCCAAAACATTTTCAAGTAATTGAACGAGCGAAGAATACCAGGCAATTTTCTCAGGGCTATGCGCGTTCGTCAAAAAATTTCCCGAGAGAAACAAACCGGTTAAGGGTTAACCCTTTACTGGTCACGTGGGGTACAGGCGATCCTACGCTTGTTTATCCTACTCAAGTGCGCCCAAATTGACGCGACGAGATAAGTGGTGACATTCCATGATAAGTGGCGACATTCCGTGCGGGACAGCAAGTCCCGCACGAAGAGAAAGCAGTCCTAAGAGAGTACACTTAGAGAAATCAGTAAATCGAGATGAAATACTTCTCTCAATTTTCGCGTTTCGATTTATTTTTCTCAAGAGAAAAAGACATCAACTGGATTTTCGATTTATATCTCTCGCTTCCCGACCGTGCAGAGTCGCCTGAAAGGCGTTCGTAAAACCAAAATGCGTCTATAGCCGAGTCGGAAGGGTGTTTTGAGTGGCCTAGCATCGTCTAGACACATGTTAACCTCCGTATTCCACTTCATCGTGAAGAGGAAGCCCCCTCCCCCTCCCTCCCTCCCATCCCCCCCATGAACCCTCGGGGCAATGCATTGACAGCCGAGGGATTCACACGCAACCGCCTGAGTGCATGGCCTCTTCGCCACTTCACCTTCCCTCCGACCCGTGCGAGTAGCTCGTGCGTCTCGAAGGGATTCCCGTGTAACCGCTCAGTTCATTCTTCGAGTCCAGTTTCATACGGTGTTTGTATTCCGTTTGGTGTGCTGGTGGTGCAACACGTATCGCCAATATGAGATCCGACTGTTAACTATAGATATTTAACAGTCCCTTAAGAATACATGGATTCCTATGGGAGAAAAAGAGCTCCTTCGCTAAAAGCCCCGTTGTCTCCCCGAAATGAGGTTCGTGTATTCGGGCTTTAAGCTCAAAAGCCACTATATTCCCACAATAGGACATGCAAGGCAAATTTTGATGTGACTGAAGTTCATCACGAAATGTTCAATGCGGCAGAAGCGCATAATATACCTGACCCATACACGCAGAATCAAATTAATGCATTTTCGTCGAGAAAAAAGTTGTGCTCCATGTGATGCGTTTTTATCGCATCCAACATTTGATGCGATAACCGTATCCAAAATTCGATGCGATAAAGACGCATCACATGCAGGTCAGATTTTTTCGCGAGAAAAATGCATCGAACTGAGGCACTGAATTTTCTGTGTGTATGGAGACGGAAGAGACGAAATATGCGTCATATAACCTGTATAAATTTTCTATATATTCAATCTGAGCCTGAAATTTACTTCCTCTATCTTCCCTTAGTAAAGGAACATTCCGCCTTTGCCTGTAAGGAAAAGGCGGAATGTTCATATGTATCGAGTTACATATGAAATATGTATCTCGATATATATTTCATTCATGGACATATGAGGCTCCCTTGGCCTTATCAGAAAAAAGGCATCAGTGTTAAACATTCCCTTTCACGTCACTGAAAAGCAATTCAAGAGAGAACGAAGAGCAGAATAGCTGTTTGTTAAATAAAGAGCTGTTGTCTTTGGCGAAAAGAGTCATACCAAATTCGATAAGTCAAACCTGACTGAAATGGATGAGCTGTTACTCCAGATTGTTATTTTCGTTGGCTGCTGAGTTATGTCGATTGTACATCCTCGAATTTGTTTGTCCACGGACCGTCTTTCCCTGGGAAGCGCTTCGTCGTTTCAGAGTTAGCTTCCAAAACTGAAAAATATGCCTTTTAAGACGATAAATCCGAGTTATTGCTATCAGGAAGTTCCCGTTGAATTTGCCAGTTTTTTATTTTTGCTGCTTGCTTTTCAGGGTGGCACGGGTGGAGGAATCGCCTGAAAACTCCCACTCTTCCCAAACTTTCTTATTATTGAGATGGCAGATCTTCGACGAGGCGCCCCGAAGGTTGTGTCAAATGTGATTTTTTTTTTGCTTCTGAATCATGTTAATGAGAATAGATTAGCCCTAGAGTGACTGCACGTTAAGGTTCAACCATGACAATGCTTGAATTGAATGATGAAAGGTATTGCATCTGATGTCACTCTGCAGTGAAAAGTTTGTAAGACAATCCTTCCTCGGTGCCATAGTTCACCATCCTCATCCTTAATCTTCTAAATTGTAAAGTATTAATGTAATACAGCCTAGAAGAACCAGACCTCACATTTGTTCCATGCAGTAAACATATTTATTGTCCTCATTAGATACCCTGCTCATCTTGCAGAATGATCATATCAATCAAGGGTCGGTCAAAAAGTAATGGACAATACTTTTTTTCATTACTTTTTTTTCGCGTGGCACGAAATTTAATTTCCCAAACCTTTGTGAATACTTTCTTATTTTTCCACGCATTCCCTGTCATGTTCAAGGCAATTTGTCCCATACTTTGTGAGGGGCCTGAACTGCATCACAGTAAAACTCCTTTTAGTTTGCATGAAGCCTTTTCTTGACAGGATATTGGACTACTTCGTCCCCTCCGAATGATTTACTCATGAGTCTATAATTGAGGGCATCAAAGTGGTGATAGTTTGAGGGTACAACGTCCGGAATATAAGCTGGGTGGGACAGCACAGGCCAACCGAAGGAAAAGGCCTCAGTTGTTTCTCTACTGGTGAGAGGCCCTGCATTATTGTGATGCCAGCGCATTTAAGATTTGTTGAGGTTCGTTCGTTTTCTATTGATGTGACTTTTCGGCTTCTTGAGGGTTTCAATGCAACGTTTCGAGTCCATTGTGGTGTCTTGTTCCATGAAGTCCACAAGGATATCCATGTGTTCCCTTTGGGACAAGGAAATGTTCCATGTCCCAAAAGAAATTCGGCCATGATTTTCCTGGCTGATGGTTCCACTTGGAATTTCTTCCTTTGCGAGCCCTGTGATGCCACTCCATGGATAAGCGATAAGCTATTAGCGACACTTGCAGAATTCTCCAGGAATTATGTTATACAGGCCGTGCATGTTTCCCAAGTCTCAAATATGCTGTCTGAATGTTTATTAAAATATGTTGCTTGTGATATACGAATAACCGGTAAAAATCGGAATGCCCACATTGCACCTACAGGAGGTGGTCATTATCCGTAGTGGTGAAAATTAAAATTAGCTGTCAGTCATTAAAATACCAGTGCAATGATGAGTACCTAACTTTATAGTACATAACACAAATTTCTCTTTATCTGCCAATTTGCATCTTGGACCGGAAAATGGACAAAATGTCATGCAGCTCCCTTGCTAGAGGTTGCTCTTACAAGAGCAACATTGGAAACTAATCGTATTTTTCGTATGTCTCTCTAAACAGCAATTCAATAAAACATGAGCAGGTGGTAATACCATCTGCTACCCTATATCAAATGAATGGTACGAAGAGTAAGGTGATATTGCGTTAAATATACCCTACTTTTCTGATGTCATACAAGAAGTCAAATCTGCTGCACGTTGCCCAAGTGTGTCGTCTCTCACCTGCATTCATAAGGTCGTGGATTGCGGTTATCACGGGGAGTAATTGAAGTGTGGCATTCTCCCGGTCATGCGTCATTCTCGCGATTAGCGCGCTGAGGAGTATTCTATGGGATTTTAGCTGTGGTGGCAGTAGTGTTATGGAATCTGGTTAAAATTCGCTTTTCGTGGACCGATATCATCGGTAATTATAAAATCGTTGGGATGTCGGGACACGCTGGGGATTTCCATACTTGCCTTACTCTTCATTCATTTACCACTTAATACACGTCTTAGTGCTCTTGGCATTTTTTTTACTTGGAACTATTGCTCTGCTTTTCTTTGATATTGTCTCAACATTTTTAACGTTAAGTCTTACAAAACTGCCACGCATTGTTTTGAAATGGTTCGTGGCGCACCATAGACAGCGGACAGCCAATGGTTCATTGTACCCTAGTTTGACGTGTTTAATTCCACGCGTGAGAAGAAAAATTATCATTATGGTAATTGCACCATTTCAAAGGTTAGCACAATAGTGTGCCACGAAAAAACTGGTTTTTGTTCTGAACCCCCTTTTTGTAAACTTCGAATTATTCATACTTTCTTCGATTTCTCTTCAAATTTCAATGAAATTTACTTATACTTTAGTAAACTTGTACTTGTTTGAGAGGACATCTTTCGTTAATTTCATGACAGCAACTTCCATTCTCGAGGTGATGGAGCGGTTGGTCCATAATGGTCCTTAATGCCTCTCTTACTTTTGTCATATCTATGCATGTGCATATGAATATTGTAGTGAATTATAACTTATGTTTGTAAATGAAAAGATGGAACTAAGGTATTTCCATAATTTTTCATGAAAAGCAGGAGAATGATCTTTTTGTAATGAAAGCAGTGTGACAAAAATACACATTTTAAAGTGGACCTTTCTTCCATAGGAATCTGATGCAACATGCAAGAACTGTCGGGAGTTTTCACACCTCGGACACCTGCAAAGCTACGCAAGAATAGGAACCTTGGACATTAGGAACTACCTGAAAATATACATGGGTGCAGGCAATGAGAGACCCTGGAATGAAGCAGCAAGTGAGTATCTGGGACAACACTACCCTGAAGCGTACACCAAGGCATATTCCCTACCTGAGGGGTACATTTTAAGCAATAAAAATTTCAATGAGCTGAGGAGCAAGGCCATCAAAGGTTTGGAAGACGTAAACATGCCTCTGGATCAGGTGTCAGTTGTCAAGGTGTTCAGTATGCTCAAAGATGCATTAAAGGATGCACCCTCTCTCACCCTTGCTGATTACGCCTTCACAGACACATTGCTCAAGGGCGTCAAAGAACAGCAAAAGAAGGAATTCGAGAAGTTGGGGGTACCCAAAGAATATTTGGAACCAGGTGACCATGATGTATTTGGAGTAGGATTGTCTGGTGAGGAAGTCGTGGGAATCTTTTTTCAAGTCAAAGGAACAATGAGGGCAAACCGCAAAACAATCCTGAAAACCCTCGGTAGAGCCATTCAGCAAGTTCGCAAAGACATACGTATTTTCAAGACCGTTTGCGGCGAATTCTTAGCATCACATGTGAAGTTAGCCGGTTTCGCCGCGTTCCCGATGCTTTCAAAGGCAGATTTACAAAATGACATCAAGTGCGAAGACTGCAGAGCACGAATCCTCACCTCGGAAGATTTGGATGCAACGGACAGTTTCAAAGCATTTTTGTCTCGCCACAGAATCGAATTGAAGAAGCCGTGCTGCCACGGTATCATGGAGTCCCCCATCATGAAAACCTTCAGGTACATATTCGACCTTTACGTTTGTGCTGCATCAGCCGTGGACCTTCCACGCAGCTTCAAACAGTTGTCCAGGAGGAGCGGAGAACAAATGGAGAAAATGATCGTCATTCTTACCCCCCAACAAAGGGAATTAGTGAAGAGCGATTCGAAAATGCTTTTCATTTGCGGAGCACCAGGGACCGGGAAGACATTCGTGATCAAGAAACGGGCTCTCCTGTTGGGGGAGACTGGTGAGGTGCTGCTGATTAATGTTGCTGGAGGACTCCTCACCACAGAGTTCCAAGAAGAATTCAGTGGTAAGATAACTCTAATATCTGTAAGTTAGTTAAGTTAGTTATAAGTATCTGTTTTTACTTAGGGATTAGAGTTTTAAACTGCAATGGGGCTTCCACTTCCACATAGATCAAGTGATACCATTTACTTGATGTGATCGTGATCGGTACCAAGGAGATGAGAACGTGTTGAAGTTTGCTTAGCATTTCAAACAGCCTTTAATGAAGTTCATGATGGAGGGAAATATAATGTTAAATCCAATCATGTTGTCGTACGCTGGCAACAGTAACTCAATTAAACATATACAATTGGCTTTTGCTGATGTGGATATTCCATAGAGGCCGTATTTGCTGAAGCGAATTGTTTCATCAGTGACCAAACATTTTGAAAATGTGATTTCAGTTAATAAAATCACAGGGCGCCAGAAAGCAACTCGTTTATAGACATTGTTCCCGTATTGGAATAGGTTGTACGACTGTAACACTAGTAAATGTGGTGGGGGAAGGAGGAAGTGACCGACAGATTGGCACAATTAGAGGGAACCAAATATTCCACAATCAAAGCTCTTCTTTTGTGGAAAGACACTTCTGTAGGGAAGCCTACTTTCATCATACCGCCTAGATATAGCGTAATTCGATCGACTGCCTGCAGATACTGGGTGACCAGCCCATCCCAACCTCGTTGAGCCAACTACCCCCCGCCTGCCCAGCATCGGCTGGATAAGACGCGGGTTAAAGCCTACGATGATCGGTGGGCCCTCAACTACGTGCTAAGCCACTCTGCCGTACCCACAACGATCCCGCTCGGGCGGACAGGGACCCACCGCCAGGCCAAAAGTAGTGTGCCACCTGAGTGTGCAGAACTACCTATCGAATATTCATTGAGGAAGACTTATTATTAGGTACACCTGATGAGACTCGAAGGATACAGATTGACAAAACAGATGGCACAAAAGCTTTCATTATGATTCGGCTTAAGGTGCCTAAATTATAAAGGGAAGTTCGAACAATTCATACAGCTTTTACTTGTATATATTAACCGATGAAAAAAGTGGGAAAAGCTATACGAAATTGCGATTCGGAACAACGACACTAACCCGCGATCTTCCATAACAAAACATACATGTGATTCATCCTCAAATTATGAATATGTTAAAGTAATGTTATTTCGTACCATTGTGTAAAGATGAAAGTGCTGATGCAACGGCGCTTGCATGCCAAGGGACAATACTTTAAGGGACCGTAATCCAAAGGTTTCCACTGTTTTCTGCTTTTTGAAATAAAGCCTTGGTAGCAGAGCTACCAACTTGATGCAATGGTAGAACGAGTGGTAGCCCACTTTAACTGCATAAACCGCAAGTGAGTGTAAGGTCGCGTCAGATCTCATTTAATATTTACTTTTTGGGTGGTGAATGCGTGGAATGAGTTGAGCGACGATGTAGTGGCTGCCCCTTCCGTGACTACCTTTAAGAGAAGGTTAGATGCCCTCATGAACAAATAAAAGGGAGCAATAAATGTGAGTGGATAGGCACTGGGTGGGATATGTAATGGGTGACGAGGGCTAAATATGCTTCTAAATAAAATCTATATTTGGGAGGGTTGGTCTACCTTACGGTAAGGAGCGCTCGACCTCGGCAAAGGATGTGCTCGATGGGCAGAACTGCCTTTTTGCATTCCTACGCATTCCCTTGTATATTTTGAATCTTGAAAGGAAACATGCTTTCTTTAAGTTATTAATTACCCAAATTCCCCTAAACGCGTTCAATATATATTGATTCTTTTACGGCTCCCTGACAGAATGTGTTCTTCAGAACCTTAGCGCAACTGAGAAAATATATTTCGACTCCCAAGTAAAAGGCTAGAAAGGTACATGGAAAAAAATACGGCCGAAAGAACGCCGTTGGGGTGTCAGCTTTTCGGTTATCCCATGTTGCTTAATCCAGGTAGACTCATTACTTCTAGTCAATCTCTATGCTTTCATGCGGCACAGCAGAATGATCAGTTTTCAATATGAGCATGGCATCATGTATGGATTGTAGTGGGTGGGAGGAGAATGGTTATATGAGCATAGACCAATTTTCCTTTCATTTCTTCAAAAGCTCGAGGGACGAACTTCCGCGTTCTCTGGGTACCTGAATGCGTTGCAGATGGGAAAGTTGGTATCATTAAAGAATTGCTCTTTCCTTTCTGGGACATATTTTAAGAAGAATCTGCTTGCGTCTAAACTCTGTTTAGACGCAAGCATCATTTCCCCCATTTGTTAACGAACATCGCTAGCTGCAGTTCCTCCATATATTTGCCAATGACTGGATTTCCAGCTTGAAAACCGGCGCCAATGCTCGGAGCTGCATAATTAGTTGGAAAAATATAAATATTGTTTTACGAGAGTTTCATTTGGGGCGCTGACGCTAGTACAATGTTGTCAACCAACTGTCAATGGGGATTGAATGTTATGGATAGCTTGGTGCGCTGCAAAGAAATTCAGTTACAAAATTGATTTAATGTGAGGTCATGACATGCTGAATGAGTTGAAGGAGGCTCTTTATTTCTGTGCCAACAGGCAACGCGAATATCCAGATCATCGATGGGAGGAAGGAAGGCCTGGAGGAGGACCTTAGAGCATTGAAAAAGTATATTTCGAAGGAAGGGAAAGGGAAACATGTTCTCATGGATGAAGTCCCCATCACGATAGGATTCCAGGACATCATCACTCCAGAGGCCCTTTCCAAGCACTGGGAATGGATCGCGGATCTGGAAAATGATGCGAAGTCAATCACTGTTTCCTTCAGACCTAATGATCAGACTTACACAAGGGATTTCCCCCTCGAGGACATGAAGCTGGCCGAATCATGTCACATCACCATTCTGAATAGAGTGAAAAGGAACACCCAACGTATATCCGGTTTGTTCACGGCCATTGGAAACTTCTCTAGACGCGTTTTTGTGTCGTCTGAGCGTTCCACGGTGATGGACGTAGAGGAATCCAGTGATGGATTCCTCCCCCGCTTATTCACGATTCTCTCTTGTCAGGCTCTTCATCGCAAATGCAAGAACGAGCAGATCTGTGAGTCTGTGCGGGCCTCGCATGCCATTCACGCCATTCATGAGCAATGCTCCCAATCAACGACGAATCCTATCTTCGTTGTGGTTGATACCGAGACGAGAAAGAACGCTCTTGTGAATATATTTTCATCCTCGTATGATTCCCTTCCTTTTCTTTTTCGTTCTTCCTATTATAGCTCTGACGGCTCTGGTGACTCTGACAGAGAGAAATTCCGTGGGAAGCCAGCCCCAAACGGCTCGAACCACCTTGTTATTCTCACCGAAAAAGAAGTCATGGGATATCACCCAAAGAACCTTATGGTGGTAGTAGATTTCCCGCTTTCGCAGTGGATGAACTACAATCGATTAATAGCTACCACTGGTCCGGAAAACAAAATCATACTTATTGAGGATGAAGAGTTGAGGACAGGGAGATTTTCCCGCATCACAAAGGAAATACAAGGATGGACCATCGAGGACAGAATCATGATAATTGACGAAAACCTTCACCAAAGACTTCAGGCAGCATTTTCAAAATACGCCGAGGAATCAATTCATCAAATTAAAAATATTGAGGAATTCCCTCTTCAAGCATTTCCTGAAATAGATATGTTCCAAGGTGAAAGGATGGAGGATGGCAATGAGGAAGTACAGAAAATATTCATTGGTTCTGAGAATGATTCAGAATATATGGTAGGACCTAGGTTGGTAGGCATATTCGGTTCCCCAGCGTCGGGAAAATCCAAATATGTGGATCTGCTGATCAGACAAATTACGAAGCGTCAGGTTCAAGTCCTTCTTCTCCATCCCGAAGACCGGTTGACTTCGCAATTATTTCGGATGCGATGGAGAAATAATCAGAATCTGGGTATCGCATACTTTCCTTCAAATGAAACCACCTTAACCAAAAATGAAATCAAATCCCCCCAAGACATCATCAACCATGTGATGAATGTGATAGAAACTTGGAGGAAGGAGGGTTCTCCGTTTCTGGGATCCACAAATACATTAAGATCGATAAAAAGAAGGGATGGAATAAGGAGTAAGGAAGAAGAAAGTCCTATGGTCGTCATCGTCGAGGATTGCCCGTTGTTCGAGGAGTTCGGAGGATTTATGAAAGAACTGAAAACGATTAACATCAACTTGATCCTCGCCTTCGAACCTCATTCGAAAGACGCCATCTCGGTGGAGGCAGCCGTGAAATTTATGGAAGGGAACTGTGAGTGCAGAGCGATTGTTCTTGGGTCACAGCCTACCAACAAGTCTCTTGTAAAGCATATTCAGAAAAATGAGACACGTAACGCTCTGAAGTTGAAAGCGAAGAGTCTTTCTCTGTCTTCCGAACCAGCTGTCATTGTCCTTGGCTCAGCGGTTCGATATATCCTCTATGAATGCTCAGAGCAACATTTTGGGTACAAGTGCAAAGGAAGTAATTATTGCATTGATTGTGTAAGAGTAGCAGCTTCTGTCTCCCTTGTCGCTCCTCCAGAGGCAACAGACGACCAGCTTTACATCCTGGCTTCAGATGAAAACCTGCTCGCATCCTTAGGAACTCTGAAAACCTGGTGTGGTGTCAGAGTGGTACATCCGAAAGACTTCCGTGGATGCGAGGCTTCAGCCGTCATTGCTGTGAATGTGAGTGACGAGTGGCTGCTAGAAGTGATCTCCCGCTCCAGGACTCAACTCATCATCATTGACACCCTCTCAGACCATGAAGATCTCTGGGATTCCATGAGACAAGAACAGCGTGTGGAAGTTCTTAGCGGAAACTTTCCCACGGGCATAGAAGACAGAAAAGTCCTCCTGACTCTAGATGAGGAGAAAAAGTTTCTTTGGGTATGCCACATCTCTTTCCTCCAGAACCTACCTCATGTCGCCTATATCAGCTTAATTAACTATAATGTGCTCTTTGCTTTCGCTTTTATTATAATTAGTTTTAAAATGAACCATGGCATACTGTAAGGGAGCATGAACAATAGTATTGTAAAGTCGGGGATTGAATTAAGAGTAGAATAACTGCAGCATCTTAAAGGTAATCGAAAGTTGCACCCTCGGACGTAAAATGGAGTAAAAGGGTCATTTTTACGGTATTTTTCTGTTAAAATAACTATGAACCATCTCCATCGCATCCCAAAATGCTTTTGCTAGAAATCATGTGATTCGGCTTAATACCCATTCCGTCAAAGTCTGTTAGTATAGTTTCGTTATGAGGAAACTTCCTTTCCCATTCTTTAGATTTTTATTATACTAATTTTGGAAATTTCATAACCTAATAATGATTGATATCCCCAGCTTTTACGTATTGATCAGAATGCCGTCATTATCTTAAGCGAGTTTTGCAAGGTATATGTCTTGATTAAATCTCATCAGTGCCCAATGTACTAAATGACCCTAACCTTTTTTCACTTTTCAGTATAAAAAAATTGTTTTTTTAAATTGGTTCTTTAAAAATGGTTTTTCGAGATCTATACTTTTTCACTTTTCAGTGAGAAAAGGCTAATTCTCGAAAATTTCTTGAAATATTCCTTGATGAATTTTGCTACACATGTTCTAGGTGGTTGGCAAAATATGTGAATCAAGTCTCATAGAGATCCCAGAAGGTGTATACATGCCAAATGCGGTCAAGGTTCAGTAGAGATATTGTATACATTATTATCCATTGAAATAACACCAATCATTATAATACCATCGGAAATTGCAGAAACAAAATATGTCAAAAGGAAGGACCTATAAAGTATCCCTTTAGCTCGACTAGAAAGGAAGTTATCACCATATTGAGGGATAGAGGTGCCCTTGGCCACAAAAAGGCAACATTTTCTTTAGGTTTTTCAAATTCAGGTATCATGGACTGGAAACAAAAAATATGCATGGTGTTTTACTATCCCAATGGTACGGAACATTGAGGGAAATTTCATAACAACTGAAGAAAGTCATGTTTTGTGGTGTGTTGGTTTGACTTGGAAAGAGCAGGGTAGGGGGGGTATAGTAAATTTGGGTAATTTGGCCTTAGGGGTAGTACTGTGCACATTGGCTATACAAATAATCAGTTTCTATGTATTTCATTATCTTCGCGAACGAGCGCAGGTTACTTTGCAAGGTGTTCCCCTCGCTATGGGGCCTATAAGTTTTCACGCCGTGAAACTGGTGAAAGCGGTGAAATTGTTACTTGGTGATCCTCATGCTACAAGTCAAATTGGCGTTACTAAGAATATGTTCTAAGACACCTTTTTTTAAGGTGCCATTGCCAAAGGTGTGGGAATTGAACCCATGAGAAAATGAGTTTCACCGCATTTCTAGGGGTGAGCATCGAAAACGGATGCCTTAAACTGAAATGCATAAGTAATTTCCTTAGATCGCAGAGCGCCGAAGGCGCGTCCATAGCGAGTTTGCTTGCCCGAAGGGCAAACAGACTTGCTAGTATGCAATAAGGGTGACCTTGCGCGAAACTGTTCTTGCATTACAGACGCCAACCTGGGACAAGACGGGGGAAAGGATTGGAGAGGAGGCATTGAAGAAAGAGGGTTTCCTCGACCAGAACACTGGAGGATTATTTTGTCTCTCTGACGAGCCCGTGGACAAAATTTTACCCTCACCCCCCTACCTCGACCCGTTCGCCGCATGGGGGTATGCGTGGGGGGGTAAGTGGAGGATTCCGAAGAAATGCCACATCCTTTTTTCATGAATATGGCGTGAATGGATATAGATCCTATATGCTGCTTCATATCCCACATGTCGATCAGGTTTTGAAAAGGAACCCTCATTTTATAAGAAATACAAGAGTTTTTTGGGTTTTATTGGCTCAATCGAGTTCACCTGAACAAACTAAAACTGTTCAGTGCCAAAGTCGATTAAATCGAAAATACAAATATCGCTTACAAATACAACAGTCGAAAAGCTGGCATTGAAAGGATTGAAGTTAGAGAATACGCTTTTCTCATCAATATCATTAAAATGCCAAAGATTGCATTCAGGTGTCAGAATATAGGATGCGAGCATAATGTGGAACTGATTCTACCCAGTAACTCCTCTTTCCTCTCTCCAGGAAACCCAGGGGAAGTGTCTCAGATTGGCGACGGAAAGAGAATTATTGAGTTCCTTGGTCTGCGGGGAGTAAAGTGGGAGCCAATGTACTGGCCCCCAGTGCCATTAAAGGTTCGAAGTAAAGGGACTGGACTCCTGGAGTCCCTTTCTATTGTTCTAACTGGGTCGCTGATGCATCTTCCTCTCCTCAAGGTCTGTACTTGCCATTTCTTTTCACGTCATCATTTCAATTTTTACAGACGTGTTGTGAAAGGTACCGAACAAAGGGAACATTTTCGGGGAAAGATTGTTTAGCGGCAAATTGATGAATTTACCACGCTTGAACGAGAAATCTCAAGTAAAGAATGACGTCAAATTTCCAGATGTAATTCTACGCTAAACGTTTTTTCTTAGACTTATACAGTTTTACCACTTTGGAAAGTTCTCGCATCGAAATGTTTCAGATGAATTAATCATTTTCTGAGATCGTGGAGAGCCGAATGCACGACCATTGAGCGCTTGCCCAATGGGTGAACAAATTGGCTTCATAGGTTTTCTTGACGAATTTGGGCAAAAGTCGTTTAAAATTCGGAAGCACTCGTGTCTCGTCCCCGTTTTCCCTCCCAATTTCCGCAGGTGACTTCGATTTCAGCATCCGCCGTTTCAATTTTTGCAGCGCAAGGGAATCTCCTGTTTTTGACAATTAACATGAGTATGGCGAAAAGGAAATGAATCTTTATTTGAAATTCTACGTTTCAGAAATCCTTTGAGGAGCTCCTAGGACATATACACATGACTTGGCCACCAGTTGAACCAGTTTATGTCATCATGGATAGTGCTAGACCCCACAAAAGAGTCTCCGTCGCAGATGGCTTTCCTAGCGTTCACGTGACGTTTTTGCGGGCATATTCTCCTTTTCTGAATCCGACAGAACATGACTACGAAAAGTGTTCACTGAGTGCAATACATTTGTGACAATGATTAGAAAATGGAAATGACGGAAACTTTCCTAATGGGTGAGCTTGATTCAACTTTATATTCCTCAGCTAATAGCGAAGCAATTGACAAGCAGCTTGTGTCAAGCAAAAGAGAAAAGGCATTGCTATCGGGAGAGAGTATTGAGTTTCGGATACCATGTCTTGTTGAAGAATTACGACAGCATGAAGTTAAACCTAGGAAGCGTTACCACAGTTTACGTCGTCACTATATACCTGTATTTGTTCGCTCCACCTTGCTACAGGAAGGCATGAGCAAAAGTGCCTTCTGACCTATTTTTCCGAACCTTGAAGCAAAGATTGCGTTTCCTGTGAGATGGAAAGACTTGGTATTGCTACTTTGACAGAGGCGGATGTAGGATGATTAGTGGATGTGGTGTGGCGGTGGGGGAGCCGAAGGTCTTGCTGAAAGGTTGCTTGTGGCTTTGTTGTTATAATGCTTCGCAGTTTAAAAAAAGAAGCGAGGCTCGCAGGCTAGAATAATTCTTACCAGGTACGTGATTATCAAGGGAGAGTCATAAACATGTGAACAGTCCATGAATTGATATATATATTAGTGAGTTTACCAAGTGTGCTGGGATTTATGTAACTTAGAAACCGTCGAAGAGAAATATCTATTCAATGATTATTTTGTCACGAGTTGGTGCCGACACTGGCTTCATAAATTTTCATGATATGGATATCGTATATATATATCCGTCATTCGTACCTGCAATACTCCATTTCAAAGAGCCTTCGGATTGACTGGAATTTTTTTTTGGAAATATCATACAGTTTGTCATGCACTGTCTTAAGCTTTTGGTTTTTACGAGGTTCTGTAGTGTCTTAAACTTTATGTCCTTTGAAAATTGAAGTTCAAGTTGCGTTGTAATTAATATGCTTACAGAAGAGACTGAAGGACGAGTATCACTCCAGTTCACCCGAATTGAATGTCTCAGATGAAACTGGTTCAATGGAAAATGGTGGTTTGCAGTTCAGTACATTGGAAACTCTTCTTCATCAGATTCAACTGGCAGCAACTATTCTCCGGAGACCAATAGTACTCTTTGGAAATAAACTATCTTGTGAGTCCCGCCAACCTTACCCTTCCTTTCTCCATAAAGAACAAATTCATTTTGTGATTCATTTATTTGACATAACTCTTTCGAAAGTATGTCCAATCAATCATCCCCGTGCCTTCAACGCCGTCAAATATGAGAAGACCAAGAAAAAGAAAAGACACTAAGGATGAACGAGGAATTTTTAAGGCATTCTCAGAATCCCTAGATATCTAAAGAACTAAAACTAAATATCTAAAGAAGCTTGACTTACAGAGCATAAGGTCCTCATGGAGCCAAGCAAGAAAGGATTGCTAGATCAAAGTCAAGGGGATTTTGAATCTTTTTTTATTCCAGGAAAAGCTTTCTGACTATTGGAAACGAATCTAACAACCTTCCTTCATTCCCTACCTAAGTTTTAAAATGCCAACCCACTCTCCCCAGCGTATTTTTTGCAGAGAAACTTTCAGAATCTCGTTGGTTCATCTGTACATATATGCCCACAAGAGGTTTTGAAAAATTCACAAGCCTTAGCATTCATAAGGTGCGCAGGTACAGAAGGTAAGGGTTCTCTTTTCAGCTGAATATTTATTATTTATATATTTCCTGACAGAAAAATGTGAAAATAAGGGCTTCAATAATAAACCGGAGTTTAGCGAAGTCTTGCTCCCCAATCCAAATGCGATAAAACAAGACAAAGCAGGAAACAATGATATTCCCAGATACGTTAGATCTCAATTCTACCTTGCATAGCTCAATGCATGCCCTGGCAATCATATTTTGGTATTAGACATAATATTGCCATGGAGAACTTATCTTGACATGTCTTCGCACTATTCTTTACGTTTGTGTGCTGACAGCTTTTCAAAGAAAATGCGAGAATCAGCGCTTACATGCATCACCCACTCATGCAGAAGAAAGGGCTGGATCCTTGCTTATCGCCAGCCCATTTTTTCAACATTCTCTTTTAATTCCTTTCTTCCCTCATTTATTTCATCAATCCACATGAATTCAGACTAATTACTCATTCTGTTCTTGCAAATTGCATTACTGAAATCTCCCTTCACCTGCCAGTTCCATCACATTTAAGAATTGGCAAATTTGCCACATCTGGTGATAATAGCATATCCGCATTTTTCTCGTTCGATAACTCGTTATAACAGTCACTCATTTCCAGTGCCTGAATTCGTATTCGGGTCCAGGAGTGATTCCCGCGGGGACCACGTGCTACTTAATGGCCACTTAAAGTAAGAGAAATGAATATGTATTCCTATTTCATGGTAATGCATTCTTACGGACCCATCTTCTGTCCACGTTATTTATAAAGATGAATAAATCTCTAATCATGCCCTATGCCAGTGCCCCTGAACTGCTAGTACATGAGTAGGTTGAGATCCCTATGACCGACAGTGAATTGCTCTAAGTATATAAATAATGGATTTTCAGATAATTATGATCCATGTACTTTTCTCTGCTGGTCATCAATCACCTCATGTCTGAGGAGCCTTTCACCTTTTTTGCTTTGGACCGACCATGCTGCATTGTCTTGAAGGAGGTACTAGTCTCCCCTCCGCCACTTTTCAGGGCAGTGACGGCGGCGTATTCTATCTCGTAGTCTCCGCAAAACTTCCGGTGAAATTATTAGTTCACATTTTGACATTGAGGCCCAAATTCCTAATGCATGATCCAATTTTGATTTTTAAAACCAATGAACATACCCTTGAGTTTTGATTTCTGCATGCGAACCTTTGCGGTAAGTTTGGGCTTTCCCATTGTGAATTCTGCCTTTTGGTTTTGGGTCGTCAAACACCAAAGTCTCATCCTTGGTGTTAATGGAGTCCAATAAGTTTTAGTCTCTCTGAGAGATGGTCAGAAGGTCTCTTCGTCTTTTGATCACTTGTGAGCAGTCCTGGCACAAACTTTGTGCACCATCCTTTCATCTTCAATTTTCTGAAGGAATGGAATGACAAATTACATGTGAATGTTCACAATATTAGCGAGTGCGTCAACCGACTCTCTCCTGTCTTAGCGAACCAAATGTTGAACTTGATTGATATTTTCTTCCGTTGATGACCTGCCACTTTTGTCATAATCATTCACATATTCACGACCCTCACAAAATCTGTTATGCAATTTAAAAATTCCTGTCTTTCGCATTGCATTCTATGAATAAAACTGTTTTAACATTGCAAGAGTTTCAAAAGGCGACATCCCAAATTTCACACAAAGTTTGATGTTGGCACATTCTTCGTTTTCTAGGATAACTCGCCGCGCGCCAAACTAGCAATAACTGGTTTTGATTGAGCTTGAGTTAGTCTGAAACCTGAAACTCTGTGTGCGCAAACCTTTAGGAAAAGAATAAGGATGGTTGAAGGTCAATATTAGGTCAAGGCTTATTCGAATGCCACTCTCTCACTAATTTAAAAATAAATTATTATGCAAACGTTTTGATTTGACCTCGTATTATTTGAGAACTTCCCCAATAACCGCATGTCCGTTTTTTTTATAGCTACCATTCATAACAGAGATTCTGAAAGCTTTCTTCTACTGTACCTAGGTATATATCGGTTCAGCACTTACAGGCAATGGATGGATTCTTACGGCTTGCATGGTAAGTAAAAACGTGTTGTATATCTTCTAGGCACCTTTCTCCCTGAAGATACCAATGAAGAAAAGAACTTGTGTTGTGTCCTCTTCATTGCTAGAGACAACCTTCAGCCCAACTCTTTTGAGAATCCTCAGCTCATCTCCATCATCCCTATTGTGCCTCATTGGAGTAAGTCATAATAAATCATCATCTCCTACCTATCCTACTATTTTTTGGGGGGAATTCGGCACTGGACATGTTTTGAGCATAGGACTTATTCGCTGACTAAACTAAGAGATAAAAATCGGAATGGGTTGATAAGAAGTTATAAGGATGTTGTATACCCCCCAGCAGTCACTGCTAAGGAGTAATGGGACATTGCTATTTTCGAGCAACTTGTGGAGTAAAGACTTATGAACTGACATGATGAACAATAAGTTATTCAATTGAAGGAAGGCAAATGTCACTGAAATAAATAACTTAACTTTCATAATGAGCATTCTTAAATTATTTTCCTCAACATTAAGCTTCATTCTGCTTGTCTGCAACTTGCTCGTAATTTCGTTGTACATTGAAACCTGTGGATTCGACCGCCTTGATATTACGGCCACCTCCCATTTGCGGCCAGAAATCCTCAGTCCCAATCGTTAGCTCCATAGGCTCAATGTTGAAATAACCTGTTTTATCCGGCCACATGTCTAACACGGCCAGCGGCCGAGGATTTGCAGACCCTTTCTGTGACAGCCACTCTTCAATCCGGACAGAATACAGGGATAAATATTGCTGATAGACTTTCTTCCTCTTCATTTCCCTGTCTTCTAGTCTCCCACCTTTTCTCCCTCTCGCTTCCCTTTCCGCTCCCCCTCCCGATTTCCCGAATAGGCCCGTTGCTTGCTTGGTCACAACGGTCACATCCTCGGAGTTTTGAATGTGTGGAAACGATTATCAGAGAGTTGACCTAGTTCTTCCGTGTATCTTACTACCTTTCTTTAAGGCCATTGAGTTCCACGGAGAAGCTCCAGTGCCATTTGGCAGAGAAAGGGGATGGATGCAAGAGTCAGTTGACGTGATCATGAAGCTCGAAGCGTTTTGAAGTTTTGACGATTTTATGCTTTAAAACTTTGCTTTGTTTTGAACAAATATTCGAAGCATAAAATCTTCAAAACTTTGTTCTTCCAAAAAGTCAGCAATGGGACAACACAGATGAAAAGCTGTTATGCAAGATGGTGTCCTCCGAACTTCTCGATGGAAGTTCGTAATTGGTTGGGTACCAACTTTCCACATAGATGGATCGGGCGACGAGGATGGATACAGTGACCAGCCAGGAGTTCGGATTTCACACTGTGCGATTTCTTTCGAGGGGATATGCTAAATAGAAAGTGTATGGCAGCAAGCCCGCTAATTTGGACGAATTCAAAACTTCTATCCGCAACATTTTTGCAGATTTGCCAAAGGTGTTTCTCAGACATTCAGTGGAAAATGTTGTCGAACGATAAAAAAAATGTGCTGAGAACACAGGAGCTTATGTTGAAATTTGATGTTCTCAATTTAACGGCTATGAATGGCCTTCAAGAAAAAAAAGTTTTATTTACATTAACAACGTGGTATTTAAATATTTAAATCAGAGACTTAATTATGGGTCACCCTGTGCAGTATGTTATACTCACTTTCATCCTCCTCTATTATTCCATTTTTCAAGGGGGTGGAGACGTGTGGATGGGAGTGGAGAAGCTGCCCCCGGTATATGGAAATGGCCAGTTACCCTCTACATTTACAAAAATCTTATTCCGAGGGAAGGTGAGACTGACATGGAAAAGACACAGCGCTATCATGTTACAGTCGCTGGACAGGAAACTGGCAGGATTACCACCCCTCAGTCTAGGTAGGACAGTCGAGGCGATTGCGGCCTATCTCTATCCTCTCACCTTACACTGGCAATTTATTACATCCTGCGAAGAAAAATTAAGTTGTGCAATGTGTTGAGGCCCTTACTATACTCTAAAAGCATGGTAACCCATGATGTCGTATTACGTCGATGTATATTACGATGTATTATACGTCGTATTATACATTTACAAAAGTTAAAATTGCAGACAAGGATTACTTTGGACAACAGTAATGCCCTCTATCACATTACCTCTGAGACAATTTCTTATCGGCGGAGGGAGGCTTGTCTCGATATGTTGGACAATATAGTGCCTATGCACATTGTATGTCCATATAATCCATCATTTATCATGGGGAAAGAATTGCATTCGACGGTCCACACAAATTTCCGATCGGAAAAGGACCACTAAAGAAGATAACAGATGTCAATCATAATTCTCCTACCACGTGTCAGATATTAGTTTTCATAAATATCCAAAAACGATGAAAACTTTCGATAATTAAACTGCTTCAAACAGGCAAAAACACATTTTACAGATTTTCATTAATTGCAGTAAGAGTGTTGTGCACCCTTGGCAAAAGCACTTTCGAAATACCGGAGCATGAGCTATGACGGATCCTCAAGGGCTCTTTCACAAATCGGAAGGAATCCAGAGAGAGGAATCCGTTCAATCCGAAATGCCCAAATAACCATCATTGCTACATTTAATTATTCTGTGATGAAAGTAAATGATCAATACCACAAACCTATCTGCTGCGCAGAAAGACAGTTGTCCGACACAATCTGAGGAAAGAAAAGAATGTTATTTTCATATCTCAATGCAATTTCCATTCTATTAGCATTTCCCACCATTCCGTTGCAAACAAATCGACAGTGAATAGGTAAAGGTGACATTTCTCACCTGCAGGTTTTCGCAAAAAGATCTGATCCACCGTATCGAAGAAAATATAATGTTTAAAGAAGTTCCCTGTCGTTCTGGACAAAAAAAAATCAGAATCTTCACATTTCTAGAAGTGTAAGTAAAGCATTTCCCCAACTCTGTCGTTCCAAGAGCTCCTCAACAAAGAAATTCACTGCCTTTCCCCCCAATCATACCATAACGCAAATCTATGCACAAATGAAAACTCCCAAACAAACAATGAAAAATTTCCACTCATTTTCAGTTTATTAAATAGCAAGATGGGACATCCAGAGCAAGAAAGTCCTCCCAATACCTGACAAGAAATTAAAAACTAAAATAATGATAAGTTTCCACTAGGTACAAAACTATGTTTAAACTTATCCTTTCATTTTTCGTTAAATATTGACAAATAAACAAATACAACAAATTAAAATAAATTAGGGTGACATACATGAAAATATTTCCAAATCCAAACTGAGATTTAGATTTACTTGTGTAGATACGAAGATGAATATGCGAAAACTTCGTCATCAACGGTCATCAGACCGGTCGGGAGAAATTCTCAGTTCCTTCATAATGCCATCAATCCTTTCGTTTCTGTTCCAGGCGAACGTGGGCCAACGGCGTCATCTGCGCTTTGGAGAAGTTTTGGTAAGCCCAACGTTCGTACCCTCGCCCACGCGTCGGTAGGAAATTCTCAGCTCCCTCATGATGCCATCAATCCTTCTCGCTTTCCGTTCCAGAAAAATTAAATCCGGAAGAGAGACGTGAGCTCGTGCATTCCTTTGGTAAGCCGGACTTTCCTTACCAAGCTTGCCCATTTGGAGAATACTAGGATCTGCCATGATGTCATCAATAATTCTCTCCTTCCATTCCAGAAAAACTCGATCCGGAAGAGAGACGTGAGCTCATGGATTCCTTTGGTAAGCCCGACTTTCCTCACCCAGCCCGCTTATCGGGGGAAATCTCCACTTGCGTTATGCCTCGAACCCTTATTTCTAGAAAAACTCGGGACATATGACACATGGAATCTTCTGCGAAGTTTTAGTAAGTCAAACGTTTGCCCCCAGAACGACCCATCAAAAGAAATTCTCAGCTCCGTCATGATGCCACAAATCCTTTCGTTTCCGTTCCAGACGAACGTGGGTCAGCGGCGTCATCTGCGCTTTGGAGAATTTTCGGTAAGCCCGAAGTTCGCCGTCCGCACACCGCTCGAGACACCGCTCCGACGTCATGGCATCAATCTCTTTATGTTCCAGGAAAACTCAGCCGAGGGGAAAGACTTCAGCTCATTCATTCCTTTGGTAAGACCGACGTTCGTCAATTTCCCGCCCGTCTAAAAAAATGTTCGTCTCCATCTTGATTGCATCAAACATTCTCTCTCCCTCTCTATGTTCCAGACAAACTTAACCGGAGGGAGAGACTTCAGCTGATTTATTCCTTCGGTGAGCGGTGAGAAATTCCCGGATCCGCGATGATGTCAGTAACAGTTCTCGCTTTCCTTTCCAGACAAACTCGACATTGGGGAGACATGTGAACTGATCGATTCCTTTGGTAAGTCCGACGTTCGTCCCCCCAATCGTTCGTCTGGAGAAATTCCCGACTCTATCATGCTGCCATTAACCCTTCCCTCTGTCTTTTCCAGAGAAACTCGGCCAAGCGGCGTCATCTGCACTTCTGAGAAGTTTTGGTAACCCCACGTTCTTACTTATGCCCGCGCGTCGAGAGAAATTCTCGGACCGTCGTCATGCCATCAATCCTTCTCTCTTTCCGTTCCAGACAAACTCGACCCGGAGAAGAGATGTCAGCTCATGGAATATTTTGGTAAGTACGACTTTCTTCACTCCTCCCCAACCGTCGCGAGAAATGTTTGGCACCGTCACGATGCCAAAAGCGTGTCTTTCCTTTCCAGACAAACTCCACCCAGAGGAAAGATGTCATCTCATGGAATCTTTCGGTAGGTATGACATTTCTACAACCGCTCACCCGTCGCGTGAAATTCCTGGCTCCGTCGTGATGTCATCAACTCTTTCCCTCTCTCTGTTCTAGACGAACTTGGCCCGGCAGCTTCATCATTCTATTCGGCTAGGATCGGTTAGCCACATCTTCCTACGTTATCAGGAATTCTAGGTTCCACTTTGATGCCAGCAAACCTTTTCTCTTTCCGTTCCAGAGAAACTCGATCCGTGGGAGAGTGGTCTGCTGTTTGATTCGTTTGGTAAGCTCGTCAACTAACACTCCCGTCGAGAGGAATTCCCGGCTCTGTAATGATGCCATCAACAATTCTCTTTTTCCGTTACAGAGAAACTCGATCCGGAGGAGAGACGTCAAATCAGTCATTACTTTCGTAAGTCCGACGTTGTCCCTCCTCCCGCCCGTCGGGAGAGATTCCCGGCGCCGTCGTGATGCCTTCAAAGCATCTATCTTTTTTTTTCCCAGACAAACTCGACCGGGAGAATAAACAAAAGTTCATTAATTCCCCTGGTAAGGACGACTTTCGTCACGGAGAAATTCCCGTTTCCATCGTGATGCCATAAACCTTTCTCTTTTTTTCCTTTCCAGACAGTCTCGGACCGGATGAGAGAGGTGATCTCATTCTTTCCTTCAGTAAGCCCTACTTTCTTCCCCGCCTGCCCGTCATTAACATTAATATTAATATTATTAATAACATTAATATTTTCCGGCTCCGTCGAGATAACACCAGCCCTTCTCTCTTTTCGTTCCAGACATACTCAACTCGGAGGAGAAACGTCAGATAATGGATTCCTTAGGTAAGCCCCACTTTCCGAAGACTCTTCCAGGACCTGCCACGACGTCATCAACTCTTTTTTCTTCCGTTCCAGACGATTTTGGCTCGAAAGCGTCGTCTGCGCTTTTCAGAATTTACGGTAAGCCCAACGATCGTACAACCGCGAACCCGTTCGAGAGAAAATTCGAGTCTGTTATGATGCCATTAACCCCACTCCCTTACCGTTCCAGACGGACATGAGCCAGTGGCGTCATCTGCGTTTCTAAAAAGTTTTGGTAAGCCATATGTTCCTACACATTTGAACATGTCACCTTTTGAGTAACCGGTACTAAAGGTACTAACAATTTTCTACCCTTCATATCAGAGCTACTTCTAAGGTAACACAGTGAATGTTATGTAAGAGTTACGTCTTTGAAAAGTTAGCCTTGCTGCCTTTGTCACATTTAGAAACTTCGAATCATGTCAAAAAGTTAGGGCAGTTTAAGTAACACCGGATCTTCTAATAAATTGCGAAATGACCTTTCATTTCAGTTATTTCCCGTGAACGACCTATGGAAATAAAGATTTCTGTCTGTCGTCGTGTAGGACAACAGTACTCGCATTTCTTTGAGCGATTTTTATAAGTTTAAACAGGTACAGAACTCCTCCCGACATATATATCGATTATTGGTTCCTTCCATGTTCCGTTTTTTACGATAGAATTAGAGAATTTCCATTACATCCGATTAACTCCCATTGAGCCATCCTCCTAACAGCCCCCATGCCAGAGTTTTCTGGAGAATCCTTAGACTGTGTTACCTCTTTAGACCAGTTTGTTCACGAATTCAAATGTATTCTCTCGTGGTGCCTGTATGGAAACGTCGGGCATCTTGTGGGGAAAAAAACCGGAATAATTCCAGCCGTATCAGGTATTGACTCACAATAGTGGCTACTTTGGTGTTATCTGGTCCCGTTCGTGCGAACCTCTTCTGTGCTCTTCTGTGCTAGTAACTTTTCACGTAAGCATAGCCGTTATTACGAAGGTCTCCAATTCTATTAAAGTTACGACGGTCTTGTAACTTTCTAGTAACTCTTATATGCACAGATCCAGAAAACGATAAAGGCTATGAGCCCCTTATAACTTTGAAGCACCGTGCACATTCACTTTTAAATAAGTGTCGCATGAAATTTGCACTTTTAAGAGTGTACACTCGCCCGCGCATCTGAGAAGATTCTCGTTTTTATCAGGTTGCCATGAAAAAATCCGCCTCTCTTCCCGTTCCAGATAAACTTGGTCCAGCGGCGTTATCTGCACTTCTGAAAAGTTTTGGTAAGCCCAACGTTTGTATTTCTTGCCGACGCGTCGTCACATGGGGATCTACCCATCTCTCTTTCCATTCCAGACAAACTTGGCCCAGTGTCAACGGCGCTTTTGAGAAGTATTGGTAAGCCAGACGTTCTTATATCCTCCCGCAGATTTGGAAATATTCGCTGTTCTGTCATCAATCTCTCTTTCCGTTACAGAAAAATTCGACCTGGTGGACAGATCTTTACTTATTACAACCTTTGGTAAGTCCGACCTTTGTCCACCAGCCTACTCGTCTGGAAAAATTCCCGGCTCCATCGTGATTCCATCAACTCTTCTCTGTTCCCGTTCTAGAGAGACTTGACCAAGCGGAGGCCTCTTCGCTTTTCAGAAGTTTTGGTAAGTCCGACTATTGTACCCCGAGTACGCGCATCGGGCGTCATTTTCGGCTCTGTCGTGATGCCATCAACCCTCCTCTCTTTTGCCTCAGACAAACTCGAGGCGGAGGGGAGACATCAGCTCATTGCTTCATTTGGTAATAAATGACGATCGTACTCCCGCCTGCGCGACGGACGAAATTTCCGGCTTCGTCGTGATGATTTCACCTCTCATCCCTTTCCTTTCCAGACAAACTCGACCCGGAGGAGAGACGTCAGCTCATTCATTCGTTTAGTAAGGCCGACATTTGTCTCCCTGTCCACCAATAGGTAAAAATTCCCGGTTTCGTGGTGCATCTGTCAACCCTTCCCTATTTTTCTTCCAGACAAACTCGATCCAGAGGAGAGAAGTAATCTGATTGATTCCTTTGGTAAGCATGACGTTGGTTCCCCCACTGGCTCGTCGGAAGGAATTCTCGGCTCCGTCGTGAGGCCATTACTTAATCTCACTTTTCTTTTCAGACAAACCCGACGTGGAGGAGAGGCATCAGCTCCCTGCTCCCGTTTGTAAGCTTCGCATTTTTCACCCCGACAGCTGGTCGGGAGAAATCCCTGGCTCCGTCTTGATGGCATGTACTCTCATATCTTTCTGTTCCAGACAACCTGGACCTGGAGGAAAGCCATCAGTTCATTGACTGCTTCGGTAAGCCCGACGTGCCAACCGAGAGAAACTCCTTTTTTTGTCTCAATGCCATCAACCCTCCTGTTTTTATTCCAGAGAAACCTGAACCAGGGGAGCCATTTGTGCCTTGGAGAAGCTTCAGTAAGCCCCACGTTCTACCCATTAAAGTCTATCTGGAGAAATTCACTGCTCCGTTCTGATGATGTTAACCCTTCTCTCTTTCATTTCTAGAATATATAAGCCCTGAGAAAAGGCGTCAGCTTATCGATTGCCTAGGTAAGCCTGACGTTCGTCCCAGCACACCAACCAAGAGAAATTCCTTTTTCTGTCTTAATGCCATCAACCCTTCTTCTTTCATTCAGAGAAACTTGGGCCGAGAGCGTCGTCTGCACTTTTGAGAAGCTTTGGTAAGGCCAACGTTCGACCCATCGCCAGCCCTCTCGAGATTTTCCCAGCTCCATCGTGATGACGTCCGCCTTTCTATCTTTTCTTCCTAGATAATCTTGATTCTGAGGAGAGACGTGTGCTTCTTAAACTTACTGGTAAGTCCGACGTTCTTCACCCCGTCCCCCATTCCGTAGATGTTTTCGGTTGCTTGGTGCCAGCATCAACTTTTCCATCGTTCAGGTCATATCGCACTGGAGATGAAACGTCCACACATTGATTTCTTTGGTAAGTCCGACGTTGTTCCCCCCTGTCCATCCGTCGGAGAAATTATTGTCTTCGTCGTGATGTCATCAACCGTTCTCTTTTTCCTTTCTAGACAAACTCGACCGGGAGGAGAAACGTATGGTTATTTTTCTTCTTGGTGAGATCGACGTCCTTCACCCGGCCCTCTAATCATTAGATTATCCCGGTTCGGTCGCACTTCTATCAATTATTCTCTATTTTCTTTCCAGACGAACTCCAACCGAAGGAGATGCGTCGGCACATTTATAACCTTGGTAAGCCAACCGTTGGCCAACGCCCGCCGGTCGGGAGAAAATTTCTGGCTCCTTCGTGATGCCATACACTTTCCTTTTCATTCCAGACAAGCGCGTCCTGGAGGAGAGACGTCATCCCCCTGCTCCCACTGGTAAGCCCGAGTTTCTTCCGCCCATCCTGCGGGGGAAATTCCCGGCTCTGTTGTGATGACGTGAACCTTTCTTCCCGTTCCAGGAAATCGACGGTCCAATGACGCTTGGAATCTTTTGAAAATTTTTGGTAAGTACGACGTTCGTTCCACCGGTCTTCCGCGTGAAAAATTGTCAGTTCCTCCATGTTGTCCTTAACCCTTCTGTCTTTTCGTTCCAGAAAAACTTGACCTGGAGGATAGACGTCAGCTGGTTGATTTCTTCGGTAAGTCCGACGGTGGTTCCTCCTGTCCATCCGTCGGGAGAAATAATTACTTCCGCCATGTCATCAACCCCTTTCTTTTTCAATTCTAGACAAACTCCACCGGGAGGAGAGATTTCATCTCATTGATTCCTTAGGTAAGTCCATCCTTAGTCCCCCCCCCCCCGCCCCCGGCGGAAAAAATCCTGTCATATCGGCATGAACCCTTCTCTCTTTTCTGTCAAGACGAACTTGGCCTAGCGAGGGCATCTGCGCTTCTAAGAAGTTTTGGTGAGCCCGACTTTCTTCTCTCCATCCGCCGCATGGGAAAAATTCCCAGTTCTGTCATGATGTCTTTAACTCTTCTCTTTTTCCTTTTCAGACAAACTCGACTTGGAGGAGAGACGTACTCTGAATGATTCCATTGGTAAGTGCGACGTTCGTCCCCCCGCCCAGTAATGGGAGAAATTCAGAGCTCCGTCGTGATGCCTTCAACCATTCTTACTTTACATTCCAGAAAAATTCGACCTTGAGGAGACGCGTCAGCTCATGCATGCCTTAGGTAAGTTCGACGTTAGTCCCCCCGACCGTCCGTCTGGAGAAATTCCTGGATCCGTCGTGATGGCATCAATCGATCTCCCTTTCCGTTTCAGACGAACTTGGCTCAATGGCGGTTTTTGCTCTCCGGAGTAATTCTGGTAAGCCAGTCGTTCGTCCCCTCGCCCACCAATCGGGAGAAATTCCCAACTGTGTTGTGATGTCTTCAATTCTTCCTTTTTTTCCCAGACAAACTCGACCCGGAAGAGAGACGACCGCTAATTGATTCCATTGGTAAGTACGACTTTCATTTCCCCGTCCGCCCCTCGAGGGAATTTCCTGGCTCCCTCGTGATGCCATCAAATATCCTTGACAGGAGATTCAAAAACGAGGATACCCGCAGAATTACCTAATGTCTTTTTTTCACTTTCGGTCAAAATGTTCCACACTGCAGGAATTTTCTGATGTTGGACATTTTGATGGATGGGAGTTGGGGACGTAGAGCGTAAGCGATACGGAGCCATTCTACGTTCTTCGAAAAGCTGCTCTCTGCAAACTCCAGTGGTTTCTATTCTCACGGACTATGTCTCCTTCAATAAATAAAATGCTTTTTTTTATAGTGAATCCTTTTTTTTCGCTGACGGAGTCGCTGTCATTGCAATCAAATTTTAGAGGAGAACTTCAATGACTTTCTTATATGCAAGTGTATTCGGCTTTGGGGCTTTGAGCTTTGCAACAACAATGCGATGAAGACGGTCCATATTGTATAATTAGATGCTGAAAGGATAGGCGAGGGAAAGATAGGAAGGTGGATGAGAATATTTTCGTTCCCTGCTGCAGACGGCGCCTTTCGGAATCTTTTAAGGGTTGTTAATTTGCCTTCGTTGGTACTTGTCTAACTCTAAACATTATTTTGCATTTTCCATCCAATACTCTTTTTCCATTAATTCATTTCTCCCTTCCCCCTCCATCCCGGAGTGGAGAAAAGAGGAAAATAACATTTCAGATGCTCCGCTTCGTTAAGAGATTGGAGTAACCACTGATGAAGTTGTCACTCTGAAATCGATGGAAGTGATCCTATGCAGTTGTGAAAATTCGATCATATAACTGTGAGCGCATTATGGTGTGCTAGTCAACGCAGAACAGCGTATGGAACTTCCTTCTTTAGAGATATAAAATTGAACAACCAATTGCTCAACTGCAGAAGTGAATGTTAATATCGTAACATGCGAACAATGAAATAAATACTGAATGAAAGTATAGGTTATAAGCATTCAATCTACAGTGTGAGTCAAAAGTTCTCCCTATCATTTGAACGTTAATAAACTCTCAACGCTAGATCTCGTGGAGATACGGTTTTCACATTTCCAAAGACAAAAGCCAAGTCTATATCTTAGGGAGGATATTTGCAACAATTTGCTGATGGCATCCTCCAGAAATTAAAAACCCTTTTTTGGAGGGCATATTAATGTATTGCACATATATAGAAGCTTCTGGCACCATGCTAAATTTTCTGTTCGAGTGTCAGATGGCGTTCAGATCGGGGAAGATCTACTACGACTCCTGTCCTGTCAAAATTCGAGTTTATACTGGCAATCGACTAGCGGCTGACGGTTTCTCTGATGAATTTCTTCCTGAATTGCCATGTGGTTTCTATCGCGTTCGAAATAAAGCCGAACTCTTCCAACTTGCTTATGGTCAGTCTTTTATCACCATTTTCCTCAATTTTCCATTATCACGAATGCATTGATCACAGTCAAGACAGATAACTCTGACGCTCCAACAGGCAATTTGACGCGGTGCCGGCGTTTCATGATGCCACTGGCTTTGTATAACCCGTGGAATAAAAATTTCATTTCCGAAGGATACCCTCTGGAAAACAATGCAAAAATGCTTCATTCAATACAGAATTCTCCAGTCTTTCGGATGTCGCAAACCGCAACTTGATCAGAACTAGTGTTAAGAAGTTAACTTTAAAAAGATGGGCATGACTTTTGACTACCCTTTTATAGTAAGAACAAAAGAAAGATAAGAAATGATTAATCTCGTAATGAGATTTCATCACGGGCACATCATAGCAGCACAAAGTAGGACAATATACAGGGTGGTTGAAAAATAACTCCCTATTGAAAATTGCTAATAACTTTACTAATTATTGGTCGATTGTAGTGAAACAAGTTTTATTGTGGACCGTAGAATGGTAGAAATTGTCTGCAGTGTTAAAATTCCACATAGGCACCAGCGTTTTCCACCAGTTTCTGTAATCGTCTGGGAATAGCCTCGACTGACTTCAGCAGGAACTCCGGTGGTATGTTGGTCAGAACATGCCGAATGCGATCCACCAGTTGATCCAGAGTAAGTGGTTTGGTGCCGTAAACCTCCTCCTTCGCCCACCCCCACAGGAAAAAGTCACATGGCGTGAGGTCAGGGCTCCTTGCTGGCCATTCATGTGGACCACGACGACCCAGCCAACGTCCCGGAAATTGGATGTCGAGCCACTGTAAACCTCCTCCTTCGCCCACCCCCACAGGAAAAAGTCACATGGCGTGAGGTCAGGGCTCCTTGCTGGCCATTCATGTGGACCACGACGACCCAGCCAACGTCCCGGAAATTGGATGTCGAGCCACTCACGGACAGTGAGTGCAAAATGAGGAGGGGCACCATCTTGCATGAAGATGAGGTTGTTGACGTTGTCCGAAGTGGACACAATAGGCCGAACATCATCATCCAGCATGGTTAGGTACCGATCTGCGTTCATTGTGTGCCAGCTGAGATCGCTCACGCAGTGTCAGGCGACGGGCCATTATGGGCTGCTCTCGTTATTGTGAGATGAAATCAGAGATCATCAATTAAATTCTACCACTGTAAGGATCACAATACATTTTGATCCATGCAAATGCAGTACTAATTACAAAAGTTATAAGCAATTTTCAATAGGGAGTTGCTTTTCAACCACCCTGTATATTGAAGTGAAAATGGGGAGGGGAGTGGGCTACATGGTTTCACTTTTGTTGTGGCTGAGTAGGAATACATTCAGACACGCAATGTCCAGGCAGCAGGTGGCGAAAAATTTTTAATATTTCTAGCATCATTCAATCGACAGTTTATACAGGTACAAATAGCCATAATATCTGTCAACACCGCTCATGTTTAAAACTACAAATTCAGAATCTTCCTCACTGTCACCATTATCTGTAGCAATTCACTTGGGGGACTCATCTTCTCTTTGTCACTATCAAAATCATCAGCCACTGATCCGTCTAGAACGTTTGGTATATCGGAATCTGCCAGGCCAGAAAACCAAGGTCTCTCATTGCGCACGCCATGCTGTATTTACTGCAAAACAGGTGTTAAAAGAACCTTGTTTTGGAAATTCCTACTCTTTGGTTCATGGGTAGCGAGTTTATTTGGACTTCGAGCAAAGAAACTCTTTTGCCAATCCTTGCTCCTTCGGCGCTCCCACCTCTTAAATGAGGGTTTTTTTTATGACATATTCTTTGTGACGTCATGTAACTTCCGGCATGAGGATCACTAGGTAAAAATTCACATTCCATCGTTTAGTATTCCTTTAGTAGAATCTAATTGAACTTAGGTGACGATATATCGACTTCATGGCCTGAAAATATTCATAAAATGTATATTATTTTCCTGTCCCTGTTTCCATTGTTTCCCTGTTTCTGACCTTTCCTAACCATTACGCCCTTCGTTATTTATCTAGTCTGAAAAGAAGGACCACGTTCACATGATAATGTAGGCGAAATTTTGTGCATTTCGCATACATAATTAGGCATTTTGAAAAATGACAATCCTCACCTTTTTCCTTATTATTTTGAACTATGAATGACATGCCAGGAACACCAGTTATTGGTGGCTATGGTAGAGACCTGAGATTAGTTTCCATGGTGTTTAAGTCGCTGAATTAAATTTCATACCCTGCGATGGAATTTTCATGTTCGTTTGTGTTTTTCCCTTTTTCGTTAAGATATAATTTTAGGCAAGTGGGGCAAAATCTGACCCTGTCATGAAGTCCACTCCTTGGATTACATACTGTCATTCTGAACATAACAATAAGCCTAATTATGATTTTTTTTAAAAACAATATTAAATCAATGTTCGGTCTCGAAACGTGAATGGACGGTGTGTTCATTTCCCCCTCAAATGATGTTCCAAATTCATGAATTTCGGAACGTATGCGGAGAAGGGGGGAAATTTCAACCTGTGGCGGTTTGGATATTGTCTTCCTTACCCCGTTTGTGGAAATTTTTCCGTTTCGTCACCATATTATTTTGATATCAGAGTATGCACGTCAATTGAAATATTCCTGTCCACGGAAATAGACTATTTTAAGTAGTTACGTCTGTATTTCGTGAAACAGGTGAAAACGAACGATACAATTTAAGTTTAATTCACTTAATGCGTTCGCGATATCAAGAGACTGAACATTCCTGGCATACAGTCACAAAAAAAACAAGAAAACCAATGCGAAAATAAATATACGCTGTACTTAGCTAACAGGCAAGTTCATTCCAGACTGTATTAATCGAACCAATACAAGAACGAACGGAACAGCTTCAACGACACGGTCCCAGAGCGACATTCAGGAACCAGGACACTCGGGCAGCCCCCAGTCGTAGGTGGCAGCCTTTGGCGATGCAACGTTGCTGGAAGTAGACGGCTTGAAGAGGAGGTAAGTTGCCGAAGCGAACGTCAGGCCCTTTAGGGACAATTCCACCGATGAGGCAAAGTCGTATTGAAACGCTAAAAGTGGAAACGGCAAATATATGTAACAAACTGGATGTGGCCAGCAGAGTAGCATAGACACCAGAGAAAAATGAAATTGCTCATATTTAACATATTATCAGTATCAATTTCCAAGTCTCAAAGTCTATTACACTCACGGATTGAGATCCAATAAATGCAAAACGGAGAATCCAAGAGGAATCGAACCCACTTCTTTTATCATATTGTTTATATTTCCTATTAAATGAATACAAACCGTTTACCGGAATAGTTTACCTAGTTTCGCCGTGAATGCAATGCTGACCTGGGCTTCCATTGCAATAATCGGATCCGCAACTCTTCCCTTTCCTCAGGGGTCGCTCTCCCCGTCCAAGTAAAACGTGTTTTGCTTGTTGCAGGAATATAAATGGTTCAGTTGCGAGAGACTCCTCACCTATGCCCAGAAGATCGCGTTCAACAGACAAGAACACCGACATACCTCAATAAACTGGCACATCGTAGGAACAGACCTCGTCCCCGCCCAAGGTGTACATGGCCTTGACCCTGCCCATGTTGAGGACGGCACCGAGGAGGCTGAGGAGGACGTCGAAGTCTTTTATCTCTGGGCTTAGCAGGCAATCACCCTAAGAGATTTAGAATTTAGGGAATTGACGTCACGTTTTAAAGCAATTGGTTCATTTTTAAATCGGTACTGTTTATATGAATATTAATAACTTATTGATAGTAGTATTTGTATTGATTTATGGTCCATCGTGTGGTAAGGATAAAAATATTTTGGAAAAATAATAGCATTCTCATATTTAATTGACAATTTCAGACATTAAAATGATGCATGAAATAGTGATTCCATAACATTTTTAGCAAACAGTCATTCGTACGACACTGCAAGAGAGAAAGATTTACCTTAATTTCGGGGTTATCGACGCTGACGACCCAAATCCGCTTCCCGAGCGGAGAGGCCCGCTTATTGTACCCCGCAGAGAAGTCGGGGGTGGCCGGAACGGTTTCGGGCACCATCGGCCCGATCTCGATTCCTTCGAACGCCCTGGACCGCGGCCTGAACGTCTTCCTGTTTGGCCTTTCTGGTTTCTGGCCGTAGGCTTCGAACTGGGATCCAAGAAATGCATGCGATCATTGCGGAAGATGGCTCCCAATAACGAGCAACATGTGCGCATTTCAAAATGTCAAGCGTACGGGGTGTTCCGAAAGTTTCTGACCCCATAAATTAGAGATGGAGACGAGATTAACGGGAATATATCGATTAAATTGCATTTAACATCATCGAAAATACCTTAGGCACCTGCATCGATACTTGATAATGACTTGGATCAGCGTCCTCAAGTTCTCTACCAACCGACGGATGACACTCGTGGTGCAGACTTATCACTTCAATAAGAATCCCGGCAATGATTGATGCCCAGACGGTTTTCCTTGGTCAATTCTCCCAGACCTTGGTCAATTCTCCGAGTCTCCTCGACGGAGCGGAACGCGAAGCAAGCCGTGAGGCATGGAGCTCCGTTCTGCATCAGCAATACCTTTCGTTGGTCTGGGGAGATCGCCCGGATCTTCGTGTAGCCCGTGTAAGCATGTGGGATGTTTTCGCAGTGGTTGAAATAGCATTTAGAGATATTTCGCGAGGGTGGGTCAGACACTTTCGGAAAGCCTTGTAGGTAACTCTAATACTGTTGCCAGTCGGATCTAATTCCGGCAAAATGGCCGCTAAGAACTAATTCTATCCTCGTTCCCCTGCGGTCGATCCCCCATATATCTCACATGTAGTGGTGGTTAGCAATGCGATCGGTTCCGTTCTGTCACGCAAGCCGCATGGCTTTCCTCGTTTCGCGAATAAGGCGAGTAGCAATATGCGATCGGGCTCCATGATGGCGTTTGGGGTCGATGATGGGCATTGATCCCATGCGGTATGTAAGGCGTCGTAATTCCTCGCAATATGTATCGTTGATCTGTGGGCATGCAACGTATTACGTGCGGAGGCATTAATCATCAGTTAATATAAATCAATATCAATAAATCATCATTCCTTAAGGAAAGATTCCACTTGTGATCGATTAATGTTTGATGCGACTAATTATTATGGATGTCATGGGGGAATTGGGACGATGTAACGCTTCCATAAATTCGCCATGCCGAAAGAGTTCGGATCGGAATGAGTAATGAGCAACGTAATCGATAAAAATAAAAATAAGCAATTAAGGTTATGAACTTGGAGAGGTAATGAATGGATATGTTGGGTTCACTGAAGCAGTCTACTTGGAGACTCAAGTACTGAGTCCCTTGAAATCGCAGTTCTGCTGACAAAAAAAAAACAGATGATCAATAGTGATGATCATCTGAAGAAATCTATGCAACTGAACATATGGTTTAAAAAAAAAAATACGCTCTTTAAAAGTGTTGATACTCTTATGGAAAACCCTCAACTTATTTCGTCCCGTAGAACTGGTATTGACTCGCTTAGACGGGATTTTTGGCGCTATCGATCAATTTCGTTATGCGAATAATAGAAACCAAGTCATTTGGTCAATCGAGGTGGACACATTGATTGCATTCGGAGTTGCCTAGAAATGAATGTTAACTCAAGATAGCCAGAAGAACGTATGAAAAAGGTCCCCCTAATTTTTTTAAAAACTTTTGTTGATATTGGGAAGGTAAAACAGAGGATAAAAAAGGTTTTCTCCTCTTGTTCAACCTGTGAAAGACCCTTCAGGTAAAGATTAGTGGAAAATGCGGTTAAATTTGGACGAACGAGGTGGTAACGTCTCATATGGGCGTTTGTTGCGTTAATGCAAAGCCGTTTGGGCATATATCCACGAATTAAGCAAAAAATGGAGTTGGTATGGTTGAACCAGAACTAGCCCTAACCAATTTGTTCACTGGAAACTTATTTATTGACTCATACAGAATGCATTCTTAGATTGCCTACGATTCAATAAGTACTTCGAGTAATGAAAAGTACCTCTTATGGCAAATTCGACAGGACGCCTGCAAGGAAACGACGATGTAGCACTTGGTCTAATTAAATACATATCGTGGCAATGGTTCTCCAGTGCACTCAATCACTGAAGGTAGCTAAAGCTGGCTTCAGAATCCTTACCAAAGCACACATTAACGCATCGAAAATCTAATTCGGTCTCAACTTAACTATGGTATCCAAGGTATAGATACGTTGGATACCACTCGTATTGATGAACTCGTATTGATGAACTTAACTCGTATTGATGGACATCAACTCGTGATGTGTCAAGGACACACGTTTTGAGCTGTTCCCAAATGCTTTTCTGTAGATGTTGTTTGAGAATTCCGTTACTCTGCCTTTCCTGAATGGCTGAATGCAGGATTGATCTTCTAGGTCGAGTACTGTAGCGGATGGATTGGGAGTCGAATTTTTTAAGGCGTCGAGAATGAGCTAACCAAAGGCTGATGGGAGAGAATCAACTCATACCATACCCTACGATTCAGCTGACTTAGAAAATTCGCACCTTGAAGTCGGTGTCAGAGGAGCAGACGTAGCTGCCACCGTCGCGGACGCCCTCCAGATCTTGGATCATCCTCCCGTCCAGGGTGAAGATGTACCTGACCCCCTTGGGCAAGCTGGGGATCCGCTTGGTCAGATGCCGGCACAGCACGTCCAGATCGATCGCGTCTCGGCTGGGTCGGAAGCGGAACTCGAAGGGTTTGAAGTGGAGGTCGCCGTTCTTGTAGAACTTCACCACCCTCGCCTTCCAGGGTTCGTAGGAGAACTTGGACTTGACCCGTTCGTAGCTGGAAGACCTGTAAGGATATACACCCCCGATCCGGGAGTTTAACCCCGTCCGGTATCCGTCCTCCTCCAGGGAGTTTCGTCGGGTTAAGGCGTAGAAACTGGCTCGGGTGGGGCCTCTGGTGTCCAAGTAATCGTAGTCTCCCATCGGCGACATTGGGTTATTCACTTTGTATTTTCTGTAACCGTTATCATTCCTGTTATTGTATCCGATCCCACGGTTTCCGTTTCCCGGCGTTTGATACCCATTCCGCGACGGGGGAATTGGATTCGGCGGTTCTCTGTAGTACGCGGGTGGAGGGACCGGCCGAAGAAGATCAGTGCGAGATTTGACTCTTCTCAACTCCCTTTTGTCCATCGTACGTTCCCCAAAATGCACAGTCTCCCACGCACGAACGGAAACACGCAGCCCACAATCTCACTTTCGTAGCCTCACGGTGTGACGTCTCNTTAACTCGTATTGATGGACATCAACTCGTGATGTGTCAAGGACACACGTTTTGAGCTGTTCCCAAATGCTTTTCTGTAGATGTTGTTTGAGAATTCCGTTACTCTGCCTTTCCTGAATGGCTGAATGCAGGATTGATCTTCTAGGTCGAGTACTGTAGCGGATGGATTGGGAGTCGAATTTTTTAAGGCGTCGAGAATGAGCTAACCAAAGGCTGATGGGAGAGAATCAACTCATACCATACCCTACGATTCAGCTGACTTAGAAAATTCGCACCTTGAAGTCGGTGTCAGAGGAGCAGACGTAGCTGCCACCGTCGCGGACGCCCTCCAGATCTTGGATCATCCTCCCGTCCAGGGTGAAGATGTACCTGACCCCCTTGGGCAAGCTGGGGATCCGCTTGGTCAGATGCCGGCACAGCACGTCCAGATCGATCGCGTCTCGGCTGGGTCGGAAGCGGAACTCGAAGGGTTTGAAGTGGAGGTCGCCGTTTTTGTAGAACTTCACCACCCTCGCCTTCCAGGGTTCGTAGGAGAACTTGGACTTGACCCGTTCGTAGCTGGAAGACCTGTAGGGATATACACCCCCGATCCGGGAGTTTACCCCCATCCGGTATCCGTCCTCCTCCAGGGAGTTTCGTCGGGTTAAGGCGTAGAAGCTGGCTCGGGTGGGGCCTCTGGTGTCTGGGTAATCGTAGTCTCCCATCGGCGACGTTGGGTTATTCACTTTGTATTTTCTGTAACCGTTATCATTCCTGTTATTGTATCCGATTCCCCGGTTTCCGTTTCCCGGCGTTTGATACCCATTCCGCGACGGGGGAATTGGATCCGGCGGTTCTCTGTAGTACGCGGGTGATCCCTGGCCGGCTTCTTCTAGTCACGCTCTAAACTGAGAAGAGTTGAGGGAAAACAGGTAGCATGCAAGGGGTTTTACGTGTCAGAGGGTGCGTGCTTGCCTTTGTGCGTCGGGTGTTAGAGTGAAACGTAGCCTCACGGTCTGACGTCTCGGCTCCAACTGGCCCATTCGCGAGGCGAAGTTCCTCGTCATTCCCCATGCACTGTGTGGGTGTTACCTAGGAGATGTCGCTTATCTCGCGTCTGCTCTGTGCCACCTCGTAAAGAAGGCATCGTGCATGAATTATCCATTCGACCTCCATCTCCTTCGCAATGCCGTGCATTCATTATTCATCGATTGCATGCGAATAGAGGGTAGTGAATAGAGGGTATTGTCGAGACGTAACACAAGCACCGCAGAGAATTAGCGCGGTAACTACGGGTTTCCGGACGATGGAACCCACGGGACACCTGACAGCATTGATGGGCGCACAACGCTTCATGATGCTACTTTTCAAACGAGTCTTCGAGTTAAGTGCGCATCTTGGGACGTAGCTAGCCCTAGTAAACACGTAGTTACTGTAGCTAGTAGGGTAGCTGCAGGATTATCGCTGCATGCACGTATAGTTCATAATTCGCTTGGCGACGGATCCCCGTCTTCGCTTTCACTGAAAGACCGAACAATTCCAAGGTAGTGTCGTGAAATGGGGACTGTCGGTGGTTTTTCCACGACGCGATCAGAATATTGTGAAATTTGGCTACGTGAAGGGTATCATCGCAAAACTCTTATTTTATGTTTAGCCGTGGTTTAATGATTTGTGGTCATATGTGATTGTTTTATGTCATTATGGATCATTTGGGATCATTCACGCTGGTATTGTGATACAGTGGCACTTATTTCCCTTCATAATTTCGGGACCTTTTTATTTCCACTTATTTTTTTTTGCATTCATTCATTTTCATTTCCATTTATTTGTAGTTGATCTGTACCCCCAATCCCTTCTCGAAATTTGAGACGAATTTGAGCCTGCAGTGTGACAACTGCCACTGGAATGTCATACTATTTGTTTCTAATATCGTGGATTTTGCTTAGTTTGAGCCATCACTTTCGCCTGGAAAGTCGTTTCCAGGAAAGGGCCTTTCGGGATCTCCAGCAGACGCGACAGTGAACATGGTCAAACGTTTCACGCCTTGGTCGACTTTTTCTCGAAAGAAAAGTTCCATGATAACGGGAAGAATTTCACTCATTTGCTGTGCAATTTCCACCGATACAACGGTATTCTATCGCCGCCTCTAAAATTTCTGAGAAGTACGTAATTTGCCACTGAAGTTATTTAAAAATTATATTCTATTTTTTTAGGATGAAACTGACTTATTGGACACAAACTTGTTAAGGAAACTTCAAACTACAAATTCGCTGACGATTTCAGAATCAAGGAATTCAGGCGGAATTTCAATGTACGTCAGGAAATACTTATTTTCGAATAAGTGCAAACAAAAAACTAATTTTCTTAAGATGTTAAAAGTATTTTCATCCTTGCTGTCTTCTCAAGACGACGGAAACGCTGAATCATAACAAGCTAAACTCAAACTTCCAATCCTCTCTCACTGCAAATATCTCCGAGTTGTCTTTGGGATTACTGCTAGTTGGATCGGATGAGAATTCGAGACTCTCGCACCGAGGGCAGGAAAGCATGGAAAAACATTCCAGGAGTCGCTATTTTGATAGCAACATTTAGTTTAGTTCCACTTGGGTTCAAAATCTGAAGGATACTTTACCTTCGACGCCGAGAATTTATTGTTGCACTTTTCAGACTAGAATACTAGGGGAAAACTTCACATCGTAATGTGTTGTGGGATATAGATATATTCATGATTCTGATGAAGGAGTGTGACGAAATACTCTGGTGCCGCATTAAAATTGTGCGAAAGTAATGTGGCGTGCTCTATTTCATGAAGTTTTCCCCTCTCAAATCTCCAATTTGGGTTCCATGTAACGAATTGAAAAATTCAATCTTTTGATCCCGCGTTCTCCCTTCAGCGGCACATGGCAAACTGGAGGGGGATCAAGTAAGAAAATGAAAAGGCACAAGTTGGAAATTTAGTCCCTTGAGGCCATCCAGATTAAAGAATTCCCTACTTCACAAACGAAGGCCTCACATCACAGCCAAGGAATCGCTTCCTCAAGCTCTTCAAAAAATTCACTTAAAGGGAGGAGACGATTTGGCTTCGGAAAAAGGAGCCATTCACCCGTGACGTCAATGCACAATCCGAAACTGGCCATTGCGAAATTGCCTTCGAAGGGTCTTGGCCACAGCTGCATTTCTGCCTTGCAAACCCGAGACAGGTGACACACCCTTGACAGCATATCGCTCTTCAACGTGATGGGAAAAAAAAAAACAAGGAAAAGCACCGTATTATTGAATAAGTTGGACAGAATGCACGAAAAAGCAAACACACAGATCTCTCCTCGGAATCAAGGAGAGCAACAGAACCAAGCCACACAACAGGACAAATTGTATGCCGCCACGTAGTGATGCCATGTAAACAGAGAGACATGCCAGAAAGTTTTAACGATTCCCAATCAATCAACCGATGTGTACATTGAAACCGGTTCTTCGTGCTTCTCCTCCATTGTCGATCATTTGCAGCATCCTGAAGACCCTGAACTTCTTGCACAGGCTTTCTCCAACACATCAAACGGATTTGTTTTCGTGTACTAGTGAGGAAAGCATGACAGTTGAATAATAATTCCCAAAAATAGCAAGAGGATTATAAATTGAGTTGCACTAAATGCGGGCGATATCCTCACACGAGCTAGCTCATCGCATTCCCACAAACGATATTGCCGATCGCGCTTCGCCAATTTGTGGAGTGCTGGACCGGGAAGTCATGCCGAGAATGAGGATGGATCCGTCGCGGGTCGATTTCGATGCAGTTGGATGCATCATACTGATACATCCAACTGATGCATCGTTGAAGCCATCGATTCCGTCTCGGCATGACTTTCAAGTTCAACACTCAGCATTCAGCGCAACCGTTCAAGCCTTACTCTTCTCCGGAGACCATACTAGTCTCTGTTGCGGATTCAGGTCATAACAAGTCGGTAGTTATTTCAAAAAAAGACGTAGCTTAGTAGTAAACTGGATCTTTGATTCAAGCTAAAATGGTGACATCAATGATATTTCCATTTCGTTTCGAAAAATGTGAATATCCATATTACGCCATTAAAACATAACTGGATTTCTTGACGCACTGCAATGAGGCAGTTCACTAAATTCTAGCAGGATCACTCAAGTTATGGTCGTTGCTCATATCTATCGATTTTGGAATTTATAAAAAGGCCCAGGATCGCACAAATTGTGCAACTCGACGAGAGTCTATGCCCTACCTCGTGAATGGATTCCCCGTCGACAGTGTCTTCGAACTTGAAGTTGGTCTTGAACCTGGAAGATTCTAGGATGGAAGCCAATTCCTTGCTGATATTCTTGGGGACACCCGTCTGAGAACGAGAACATCTTTCAAAATTTCAACACATTCAATCGCTGAGCCCTAGACTGGGACATATATGCACATCTGGCATTAAATAAATGTACGGGGCCAGAAAAATCATTCAGGAAACATTGATGCAGAAGCATAAGATCACACCCAGCTTGTCGCAAAAAGGTAACTATTACAGCTGAAACGGCAACTGATGAGGAACCTTTTAGCAAAGAGACCCGAAAATCCGCGCCTAAAGTTATCTCTTCATTTCACCACTGCAAACACACGAATTGCCTTCCTCGGCTGGAACTTCTGCTCTAGCACCCGCTTGAGTTTCCTCAGTCTCGTAGGAACCTCAGGCGGCAGCATCCACCGTCGGAACCCCCTCCGTAGCAGCGGCCTCCCTCTGCCGAACTTCTTGCGGTAAGTGACCGAGGCGAACGTCAGGTCCTTGGGAAGCTCGTCGACTGGGGGAACAAAGTCATAATTTTTTTAATTTTTAAATGGGCGTTTTTAAAAGCGTAAGAGCAAAATGTAATTGAGCTACGTTAGGTGATCGAAGGGAAAGATCCCGAATGTGTTGAAACTCAAATTATGAATGCAACTGAGAGCCTCAAGTCTCGGGAACGACTGCGGCTTTTGACCGAGGGAAAATAAATGCGTCGCAGGGCGTCACGGTGGGATTGACTCTGGTGGTTTTCGGGATCCAAAATTTCAGGGAAATTCCTTTTTCTGGGATAAAACCCATAGGGGAACTGTCTCAAAAGGGGATGGGCGGATTTCCTGAAATGTTTTCTCTTGCGCAAAACACTTATTTCAGCTGTGCTTCAAAAACTATTTTATGAAACAAAATTTCTGGGAAATTTTTCAGAGAAGCTAACAACCCTTCGAAAAAAATTACGAGTTTTCAAAAAAGCTAACAACACCTTCGGAAAAAATTGGCAGTTTTTAAATAAGAGGTGCCACTTGATGAAATAATTTTTCGCGATAGGTGCAATGTTGCTATTACCCCCATGTTTGAAATTTGCGCAAAAAATGATGGGTAAAATGAGATGGCGATTCCCACTGAAACCAGCTCATCCAGTCACTAATATTCAATCTCGGGATCAAATATTGCACGCCGCTGGGTTGGATTCGCAAAACGCATTTCGTCATGAGCAACTTCATAGTGCGTCACGCCGAGTCCGAACGATGAGCTCCGTTAGAGTCGAAACATTTGTGGAAGAAAAAAAATGTGTCGGCACTCTGCCGGCATTGTCGGAGCAACAGTTGCATCGAGCGACTCATTCTGAACGGTCGTCAGCGGTTCTCGAGCCGAAGTCACGTGACGACGAAATTTTTTCCAACCCGTAGTAACTCATCACTCCATTTAAAAGTCTCGAATGCAGTGGGTTTGCAAGACCGAAGGAAAACCACGAGCAACCGGCAGTTGAATAAGCTCGGAATGGTATAGTGGAATCAAGCTCGAATTTCACATGGAATGAAAATGCGAGGAAAAGGAGACGAGACCGTGCATCCGCTGGAGCTCCTCGGTCGTGACGGGGACCGGCTTGGACTCCTTGATGATGGGGCTGCGGAAGCCGACGTCGGCGCAGATGGAGTGGAGGTCCTCCCACCACAGGGCGCCGGAGTAGCATTCGCCCCACAGGTCCTTGTTCTCTTGGAGGACTTTGGGCACGGGGCAGCTGGCGTAGATGTCGCTGAAGTACAGCTCCCCTCCTACCTGCCTCGTGCAATAAAATAACGAATGATTTTCGCCCGAGTAAGCGAATGATGAAGATGCGGTATATATCTCAAATTTCTATAAAATTATACAATTACGTGTACCGGGAAAATTCTATATATTACTGCCAATTTCAACGCAAAAAACGGTCACGTATGATGGCCTTGAATAGATTCGGGCCGAAACAGCACGGTTTCGCGCTTATGTAAAATGCATCACAAACTTGAGGAGACCTTCGGGGTCGAAAACTCCCAAGAGGAGATTCTCATCGCAAAATGAGCAACGAACGCACTAACTCACGCTTGGGCGACACTAAATGTTCTTAAGCATGCTTAACGCGAGTCCCTAACGTCTCCAGTGCCTTTGGATTGCTTTCTCTCATTTCCCTCCAAACCTCAACTCGATGCTTTAAGTGGAACCTCGGCGATGGAAGCAAGAAGCCATTCATGAATGCTCTCGTAACCTTGACCTTGAACTGACCTTGAGGTGATCAAAGGCCTGGGCCAGGGCGGCCCGCTTGTCCGGGCAGAGATTCACCACGCAGTTCGATCTGCAACACAAAAAAAAATATTCAATATTTGGCCAAGATTGGATTCGTAAATGAATGAATAACCTCGTACACCATGACGTCGAAGTAGTCCTCTTGGAGTTTGAGGCCCTTGAGGTCCTCCATGTAGCCCAGTTTGAAGCTGACGTTGGACTGCTCGAAGCCGAACTTCTTCATGTGGTGGTCCGCGTATTCCTCGGCCTTCGCGATCTGAGGATTACTTATTCGTTTCAACTGCGATGAATTGTCATTAATTAAATGTGAAGTTTATTGTGACAAAATGGGATGAAATAGGACGAAAATGGAATGAAATGGGACGAAAATGGTATGAAATGAGACCTGCTCGGGGGTCATGTCGACCCCGACGACGGCGCCGTCTCCCCCGACCAGCTGGCTGAGGACGAAGACGTCCCGGCCCGTCCCGCAGCCCAGGTCGAGGACCTTGCAGCCGGTCAACCCGTCCGGGAACGGGTTGCCGCACCCGTAGTTCCTGGAAAATGAATGGCATTCCGAATGCATCGTTCCTGAAAATTTTCGACAAAGGGGCACATGCCGATGCGGTAAATAAAATATTTATACGGACTTCCGGGACCTGGGCCTCCCATTCCGCACGAGAAACATGTGGCATCGCAGCGACAAGAATCAACAGCGAGCGTGTTTCATTTCGCATTCGTGACAGGTTGACAGAAAGCCGATGGAGTCCACAGCTCACACGTGCTCGTTAGCTGCTCTCAACAGGCTCTCGATCCGATTGCAAGCGCTGCGACAGGATACAATTTACGAGGATTTCCTCCTCTCTGCCCCTCTGCCCCCCTCTCTCGAGTTGCTCGGGTGATCACCATTCAGAGAAAAACCAACCATCGTTAAAAGAAAGGAAGGGCGATCCTTAATTTACATTTAATTAATAGCTGTCCCTTTACCAGGCGCAGTGTCGCCCAAGAAAACACGACAGCGAACTGATATCCGACACCGAAAAGCCGGTTCGACCACACGCGCGGCGCCTCCATTCGCGCCGACCGGCGCCTCCAATCGCGTCGATCGGCGCCTCCATCCGCATCCGCCACGCCAAGGCCACCCGGTTATACAACCGCCCGCTTCCCCGGCGTTAACACAAATATTTAAAAAAAACATACGCGTCAAAAATCGACGCCGACACGGCGCCGCTCAAGGTCGAGGTCGCTCGACCGCGAGAAGCCGGGTGCATGGCAGCTGTCGCCCTTAACAAACCCGACGCAGGCGGATTCTACGTGCTTTAATCTCTTGGACGCCATTTAACTAATCGGGGCCCGCCAACAAATAATTAATTTAAATTGATATTTTACTATGAATGCTCATAGCTTTTTTTTTTTATAAACAGTATTCCTAATTTATTCATTTAAATATTCATGAATACCTAATACACACGAGTCGAAACAAGGAATCCGACAAAATATCATCCTCGGCATCTAATATCGTAACAATTAATAATCGCTGTACTCAGTAAAGCGATGAGAAAATAAGTCGAGAGCGGATGGGGGAACGCCAGTCCCTTTCATTAATAACGGGAGAGACGCGTTTCCAATTGGAAGAGTCATCATCGATGAGCGAGGCTGCAATGAGCCGAGAACCCGTTTCACCGACTTACCGTCTATTGCGCGTCGGATCGGCATTCGTGACAAGGGGATTCTATTGTTGTCGAATAGAGCTCTCAAGGTCGAGGAAACCGGCCCGAGACCATTTTTCCTTCTTTTTTTTTGGGGGGGGGGGGCTTGTCTCGGTTCCAAGGAGGTTCTGGGTTGGGAGCATGGACCCGCTTTACTTTAACGGAACTGGACACGCGTGGAATTTCAGAGTAGGATAAACATATGCACGCCCCAGAAAAAAAACGATATGAAAGAGTACGTCCATATTAGCAAAGAACGGACGGATGAATCACGTGCTAAATCGCCGTACTCGAGAAAACAGACAAGGAAAGAAGGAAAAAAAAAGGGGAAAAAAGGGAGGTGGGGGGAAAGGCAAAGGGTGAAACATTGGGGAAAATATATTTCTGTCCCGATTCGGCAGCCGCGCCCAGACACACTCGTTTGGACTCACGTGGCCATGATCTCATCGTGGACGTTCGCGAGGCACTGCTTCACGTGTTGGGGGATCTTGGTCGAGCCTTGGACGATGCACGCCACGCTCTTCAGGTCCTTCTGGCTCTTCAGCTCCTTCCCGTAGTATTCCTGCACCTCCGCGTGCTTCTCTTGCTTGCAACACGACATCGCGTAAAGAAGGATGTCGCTCGGAAGGATGACACTTGCTATCGCTGTGATGAACCGGGCGAGGTGAAAGACGCAGTGCACGCGGCCGATCCCGGAGTGTGTCGCCTTCCCCGTGCCTCTCTCCGCGGAATATCGATCCGGCTCAGCTGCGCCGCGCAGGCGACGGCCTCTCTTCGCCCACATGCGACCGTAACGGCCTTGAGTGCACGGGGAACGGCCTCGAGGCCACGGAATTTCCACGCGCGAGAGAACGAGCTGAGGCACACCGAAGCCGGGCATTCCGAATGCCTCGCATTCTAATCACTCACTCTTCCGAATTTAATTTTTTTTAAATTAGATTAGCGAAGTTTTTTTTCCTAATTGCGAACATGATTTCTTCATGATGACGATCCGTGGCCATGAAATTAGTGGCCAATATTGCTCCTAATGATTTCAAGCAAGATTTTGCATTTGAAGTAAAATATTGTTTACATTTTGAATAACATTCAATGAGCTTTTGTGTAAATTTGATTCGCGATATGTAATAATTGAACGATGGGAATGCACTGCCAGCTGACCGGCCAGAAGCGATGGTAAACAACAAATTGCAAATGACTTTCTTTGTAATGGAATCCAAGGCCGTACCGTTCCAGAACGATGTAACGTCCTTGATTACGTTCAACATAATTGTTCGTGACCTCATCGGTCATCACGAAAGTAAGGAATGACGCTCAGCATCAACGCGGAAATTCGCGAGCCACGACTCGAAGGAAATGAGAAACGTTTTAATTGGCCTTGATTATCTTCTACCCTGTGAGGGTGGAAGACTCTCCGTGAGGGTGGGGGACTCTCTGTGAGGATTTACGATTCTCAGTGAAAAGGGAGTCGAGAGGGAGCGACGAATCGAGTCGAAGATTGGCAGAAAAATGGAAAGTTGAATGGAAACACGTTTCGCTTTCTTTTGAGGCGCCGCCTCGAGGCTAGAGCCCACCCCGGGCCAATTTTTTCGTGACCTGACCCAATGAAAAAATGTCAGCTCATACTTTCCGGTTTCCGCATCGTTTCTGGTGGTTTAACAAAGAGCGTCCGCACTGGCCGATAGCTAGGCCGAGCGACAATTGTGTTTTGTGCATGTGCGTGTGTGTGTTTGTGTGACAGCTCTACAGGCCAAACGGTTAAAGATATGAACTTGGGGTCTCGAGAGAACTCTTCCTTGCCATCCGAGGATGTGCCTTCGAGAAATGAAATTCGCAAATCGTCCATACGAAAGAGAGGGGAAACAATTTTCATTGGAAATCGGAGATTAGCTCTCCGTCTCGCCATCTTTCGGATGAACTCAGAAACGAGAGCTGCCGCGGTTTTCGAAGGGGAGTGCTGGCATCGCTCTCTGCAGTGCCTGCTGCAGTCGATCCTGGGATAACAAGGGTTAATAGGCGATTCCGCGGCTCTTCGCCACATGCGATCGCACGGGCTTTCGCATAGAAACCCATCACGCGAATTTCCTCGATTGTTTCCTGTCGATGCAGATTTGCAGAATTGCACGAACGACGCAAGGACGTCGGCGAGAGCGAGAGTTTTGCGAAGGGTTGGATTTTTTTTTTCCGGCATCACAGTCGCATTGGTAGATGACAGCAAAAAATACTGGTGTACCGTCGGGATCTTGCAAAAAAAAAAAAATAAATAAATACAGTGATTTGCGGATCGTCGCTGCGCTGCGTGTTGCGAGTTACTTCATTTTTCTTCGCCTCCGCTCGCATTCACTTCCTCGCTCCATTCAAAACAAGGGTCCGATGAAACCCGTAGGCTTTAAACATGGACGCTTTCGGGAACGTTCAACGGCTTTCGAAGATTTATTTCGACCTCCAATGTGCAATGATGAGTGCGGCGCTCAGACGAGGTGATTTTCGATCACGTGACGTTCTGACTGAAGGACAATTGTCGAAAAGTTAAGATGATTTCCGAACGCGCATCGATGGGACGATGACAATGGACCGAGGCGAAGGTTCGCACCATCGACGCTTGATGGCGCCAAGGTCGTCCCTAAAACGTATCATATCTTATGATAGATCTTCCACGAGGTAGCCGATCTCTCTCCGCGTAAATCAAAAAGGAAATACTTGAATTCGTGAGCAAATTGGTCTATAGAGGTAACTCGGTCCAAGGAGTCAACAGAGAACTCGAAAGACCGTGTGACTTCTTGTGGCAAAAGTGAAAATGCTCATAAACATCTCTCCTTCAAAAAGGCAATTCAGTGGGTGGGTTGACTACCGAATACAAGGTAACTCATGTACATATGATCCCAGCAAACTACACGAAATCCATTACGTTGATTCAACGTAGAGTCCACATTGAATGAACGTTGATACAAAGCTGGTCCGACGTACAATACAGAGACGGAACAGGGTTGACTTGGTTATTCGCTCAAGGTGATAGGCAGATTTCCATCGTTTCATCGCATTCTCTCTTCAGGATGTAATTTGTTTTTCCACCTATATCCTGGTTTCATATGGTCGGAAAGTTTGAAGAGGGAAAAGCCGTGATTTGTTCCCATTGCCTTGCAGGCCATCGATTGGTCTTCAGATGGCTCGCTTCGGGTGCATGGGGCTCGTTTGCTCATGTGTTATGAAGAGGTGGTTTCCACACTCTTAGAAAAGGGGAGCGATTTTTCTCGAAAAAGAGAGTAAAACAGCTAACTCCGGTTTCACCCCCCTTTCACTCTGGGAAAGGAGCGAATTTACTCAATCACGAAGGAGTAAAATTTCTCTCCTCCTCCGTGAGTAAAAACGCTCCAATCAGAAAGTGATAGGGTTGTCATGCCAATACGAAAATTCACATATTTACTGCGTGCCGTTTTCGCTCTCGTACAGGCGTTGACCGACCTCTGACTGCACTGTTTACAGTACATGGCAAAGAGTGGACCACCTCTTACAGGTTCCGTGGAGTGCCTGGGATATCAGTCCTTCATTGCCTCGGGTCGCAACGATTCTCCCCTCCCCAGGAACCGGCACGTGGCACCTACTGATCTTGTTCATGTTGGAGGCAGATTTTTTCTAATACAGTCCTATATTTTCCATACTTTAGACTCCAAACTTCCTCCGAATTAAAAAAAAATCAAATGTATAAACTCTTTCAAATTATGAATACTAGCTCTTGATATAAAGCTGGCTTTGCGACAGTCATATTACGCTTTGAAGGGACACAACTCCATTCTCAAGTCTGAATCTTCTCAAATGTACGTTCGAAGGATACCGACTAAGTCGAAGCGATGGGAAATCCATATGCACAATATTCGAATGTTGATATTTGATTGCTTAATATTATATATAATAATAATATTCCACGAGAAAGAAATAGAGATATCAAATGTGCCATACGCCCAGGCCTGCTTGCTTCACCGGGATTCACATCCCAGCTATTTTAGTCATCTCTATCAATTGGAGAGTCATCTCTATCAATATCAATTGCTATTTTAGTCATCTCTATCATCATCTATATCATCTCTATCTCTAACCCAAAAAACACGAAAGTCAAGATTAGCAACATTGACAACATTTATTTGACACTGGCTTCAGGAACGGATCATGATCGGAACGTGATGTGCGAACCGCCAAAGTTGGTGAAAACAGGCTATATTGGACCTTTAACTTTTTATTTTAGGTTGATGGAAAAAAAGTAGGAAGTTGAAACTTAGTTTTTTTTTCCACATTGTCACTGATTTAGTTGCAATTTTCTGAAAGCTCGTTATGTTGACATGTATCTCAGGGCCCAAAACTTGCGTGCAAGATTTGATAATATTTACCATTTTGCAAATTGTGCGAAAAATTTTGTAAATGACCGTGGTGAAGTTCGAGGCCGCATAACAGAGACCCCTAAGAACCGTTTTAGAGCCAGAAAGCCAAAAATTTCAATTCTTGTCAATCGGGCTAGAACGCCATCATGCACACATTCATCTCAAGCAAATCGGAGCCAGAAGCGCAACCACCCCTTTACCACACGAGCTGGAATGTCTCTGAGTCGTTCCATGTCCAAAGCTCATGTCGAAAGGTCCAAAGGTCGTTGCTTACACCGACTGGAATTTTGCCGTTGAAAAGCATGCGTGCTGAGGGTTATGAGAGACGGATGAATCCGAAATTTCAGCTGCCTAGGTCACAATAATTATAATTACTTTCATGATTGGCCTTGTTTTTCTAGCGGATACTAGGACATCCTTGCAGGTGATGGCATCCAGAATGCATTCAAATTTCGGAGACATTCTTTCTACAGAACTCTTCGAGATGGTACATGAAAATCCTGATGAGTCGAATGTCACACGTGCTCATTGAAACAAGACACACGGAATAATTCCATGATCGGTCTGATGTTACACATCCTTAGTAGGGATGTGTAACTATTAGTGAGATGTCTCGTAATCCTTGCAATTGTCCGCTATGGGTCTAATTGGCGCAGTAAAATTGAGCGCTGAGATTCTTCGGAATGGAAGAAGGTATTGCAAGGGCTTACCCGAAGACAGTTCGAGGGTTATGTAATGTTAGTAACGTTCGTGAGTCTCGTAGAGAAGGGGGGGGGGCCAAAGTAAGGGGAAATCCATTGAAAAACGGATTTCACAATGCTTCGTACATTATGCCCTTTGCGGTATTACTTACTGCGCTATTACTGACGAACCCAACGCTTGTGTGAAAGTGAAAAAAAAAAACACCCTCGCAAGGGTGTCCTCTGAGAACGAAAGATAAACTTCACGACGATCGAGATTTCATGGCGATCCACCACTTCTCGAAAGGCAATGGCTGACCTGAATGGAGAAAAGCGGGGTGATCCAATTCTTCGTTATTCGCTCCTCGCTGGGGTCCTCGTCCGTGGTGGACTCTCCCCGCTGCATTTTCATGGGGATCGTGCCGAGAATGTCTCTGAAAGTAATGAAGTCAATCATGATCTCCGCTCCAGTTGAACTTCAGAATTTCAAAATTTTCCAATAAGAACTTTAAGCCCTATGGCTTCCGTTAATCTGCGATTTTGGAATCTCATGAAAGCAGCAAGTACATGCAGCGTGTCCAGTCCCAGAAAGGGCCAGTCAGCATGGACCCGTAATTGGGTGCCATTTCTTATAACTTGTGAAAGACTGTCAAATCTCAGCAGGAGACCGAACAGAGTCGTAAAAAGGGCTGGTGTGTGTGTGTGTGTGTGTGTGTGTGTGTGTGTGTGTGGGTGTGTGTGTGTGTGTGGGTGTGTGTGAGTGCCACCTTAGCAAGGGTTTCCCGCCTCGCTCTCCAACACATATTTTCCGGTGTCGGAAAATGTCGCCAGATGCGAGACGGAAGAACACGGGGAAATGAAGCACCCAAGCGTGGGCGAGTCCCAGTATCAGAAGGATCGACGGATAGCAGCCCACACACACACGTTACATATTATGTACATTAAAATCAATATATATATAAATGAATAACACATTTCTACAGCAAGCTCCCGTATATTATAATTTTACCGATTTTTGGGCCATATATTGTTGCGATTGCGATGGGAAAAAGAATGGGTCCTTCTTATGAAACGAAATAGCATTGTTTTTCACGAATCGGCCAATCCCCGGAATCCCCATAGAAAGTTTCATTTAAAAAAAAACCGAGCGATGCCAGCGTCCTCAACGAGTTCCCGCCGAAGCCTCGTCACCTCGTTTTATTTATTTATTTTTTATTTTATATTTTTTTTTCTGGAGACAAGCCGGGATAGACTCCGATTTTTCCGCTGCCCTTTCCCCTTGTGAGGCCTGCTTTTAAATTCGCTGTGCGGCGACATCTTACAAGTCGACCGACGAATTTCGCGGCAAAAAGGGAGTGTTGCTTTCATGCGTCGCAGTTGCATTGGTAGACAGCAAAAAAAAAAACATTACATGTGCGTTGCATGTTCCCTGCATTTTTTGGAAAAATCTTCTTTTGCAATGTGGAAATGGAACGCGTTAAATTTTCAAGAATCATCGATAAGAGTAACGATCCATGCGCACAGAGGAACGGATGCGTATTTTAAAAGGTTGTCCACCTGTCGAGGGCATTGGAAAATGTGGCCACAAGACATGGGATGAATAATTTATGGAGGGCAAACGAGGAACGATTGTTGCATCGATCCGGTGCAGCCGGATGCCCGTCATCTTCGCCTATTGTCTTCATGTACCGCCGCAGCGTTCTCTCTTCGCGGGGCAAGAAAGGGAGGCCCGAATCCTCTCTTGCTTACTATTCCCAGAGTCACCGGGGCGGAAGGGGTTCTGCCGGATCTCGTTATTCGCGGAAGCGGGCAGAGGTTCTTCTGTGAGACCCCTTTTCAATTTTTACTTCACTTCCAACGCGTGGTGCTATTTCGAAGCTCCTCAGTTCTCATTGTCAAATTGACAGTAGTCTCTCCGGTGCGGTACAAAAGAAAGAAAGAAAAAAGGCTCCTAGGGGATAACGGGAAACCAAAGTCTTCAAACAACGGTGCAAATAGGTGAACACACTGGGAATTTTTTTTGTACCCTTCACCAAGTGCGTGCCACTGGGGATGAAGCCTTACCCGAAATGCGATAGTTCCGAATCTTGTCAATAGGGACATCACCGCAGCGTAATTTGTGTGAGGGTCATGTGATTTGTGCAGTGCTGCTCCCGTTTTTGTCTTCTCTGAACCAATGTCGCAGGGATGATGCATGTACCTGCAAAGCTGTATCATCAACGTATTCAATTCTTCCAACACTACTTCTGGGTAATATGAAACTCATTTAATGGTTGCATGACATGCCCGCATGGCAGGAATTGCTACTCGCTGGATTTGTGTCTCAATCTGGTTCTCGTGGCTGCTCAACTGGGCCATCGAAACACTTTTGCTTTGGCTTCATAACATTCCTGAGGGATATTTACTCTAAAATTACCCTGTATTAGAATGAAGGGAAGACAATGACATGAGATTTGTTCCGGCTGCATGATGTGGAATGAAAAAGGTCTCTGCGTGTTTTACGTTTCATAGAACCAAAGAATGAAGCGTAGGTTCTGCGATTTTGTAAAATGATCGACTGCCAATGTAGCTCTTTCAGTCGGTTCCATTTAATGGAATGCCGCTTAATAGAATATTCCTCTCAGCATGAAATAATTAATTGAACATAATTGCAATTAAATTATTATGGTGGAATAGCTTACCAGGGACGAATAAACCAGATACACAATGTCGTATTCCATTACAGATTTAAGGTGAATGTTCCATTAAGTTATATTTCATTGAGTCCTTTTCATCTGGAAAATAGGAAATGAAGGAATGTGTTCTTGGGTAATATCCTTCACGTCTGGAGTAAGTTGTGATATGAAAGGCTGAGAATAAACTAATGACATGTTTGAAACCAACTTTTCCAATGTAGCGTTCCTTAAGCTACTCACCTTCATCGAAGCATTTAAACGGTAGCTATCTGCATCACACATAGACATCGTCTAATTTCATTCCGTTTTCGACTAGACATTGAAAGTATTTTGTTGGAAATGTTTCTGCTGCTCAAATTTTACGATGGGTTCGCAGTCTTGTGCAGATTTCCTGAAATCCACAAGAGATCGTGAAATTACGTGACGTTGAGCTGCTGTTGGCAGTTTGAACCGAGAATCATCAGATTCCTCGATCAATCGATTTCGCTCCCGGCTTCGAAGCAAATGGATGAAGAACTCCCCTCCCAAGAGGACAAAGGTAGGAGTGAAGGAATATGATTTTTTTTTACCTTGTAAAGGACGCAAAGAAGCTGGAATTTTCTCGTGAAGGTCATCTTAGACGGAAGAAGACAAGGCGGGCCTGGAACGTAATGAAGGCGATTGTGATCCTTGGATGTACAGTGCTGGCTCTCGAGCAGGTGAGTAACGTGAATATCCGGTAGCATAAATGAAATTCGTTATTGAGAGGAAAATACGAGGTGGTCATTTCTTTCTCATTAAGATGTGGATTCCATTGAGTCTTTGTGAATGAGCAATGACAAAACAATGCATTACTTTACTGAATCGACGTAGAAGTATCGACATGACGCCGATGAAAATGGCTTCTAAATGCAGCACGCCAGCCAACATGCCATAAACTTGACAAGACGTGGTTTTCTCTTGTTGTTGCCGACCACTCACATGTGAAACTAAGAAACTCCCAGATAATTCTTGTAAAACCATTTCAAAATTCCTAGTCATGAACGGAAAACTTGAGTGAATCCTTAGGTGGTTCGATGGTAGAATGCGTGCATATAGCACGAAATGCAACGGCGCGGACCTTTCGCAGGAAAAGGTTCCTCTGGGAGACAAATTCCAAGCCCAGTTTTCAATAAATATCAAATTTTATCAATGGGTCTGTCCGCGGAGTCGAACGTGACATCCGGAGTAATATGTTTAGTTTACAAAATTAATTTGTCAATATTGTGGACGACAAATCGGCATATAAAGGCTGCAACAATTTTTTTGTGAAGTCACTGAAAATTCCATAATCCAAAGAATTGCACTCTCTCTTTTGTTCGAGGTGTGCCTACAGAATGTGCAAGGAAAAGTGTCAGACGTGACATTGTGAACCTTCAAGTTAAAGTCACTTGCTCTAATCTTCACATATCTGTCATCAAGCGGACCGTAATAATTTAGTTTCATGGTCATTCTAGAGATTGAATGAGAGCCCGGGATTAGTGTAAGTCACCCCAATATTACAACGCTTGAAACAGAAAGTAAGCCTATTTTGTGACGGTGTCGGATGCAACAAGTTCCGAAAATGTATTTTGAAACGGGAAGTTTGTACATATTTTTTATTTCTTTTTAAAGATATCATTCAAATCTGAACAATTGACATCTACTATTCACACCTGAGCTGATTTGAAATTCTCATTATACATGGAAAGCCCATGCTGGCATCTGTTACAGTAGTCAAATTCAGTCTCTCCAGATTTGCATTTTCATCCCATTTTTGAGTAATACGAGAATGATAAAATATATCGTAATCATGACTAATTCTTTCGTTTTTGGATGCAATATTCTCTTTCATTCATGTCATCTGGGAAAAGAGATGAACTTCTGTAGTGAAAGAAACATTTGCATACTTAGGATAATATCCGGGAAAATTCCGAGGACCACTTGGTGTGGACAGACACCACTCCGATAATATTGAAAATAAGACTTGCATCAGTTTCAAACTATCTATTCATTTCCATGCCTCTATTTCGTGATTATGGATGAGGAAAACTAATAGTTGCAATACAGGTGATGCTCCTGATAGAAGAATACCTTTCCTTCCCTACCAACACGTTGTACGTTATCGAAGATGTGGAAAAGATACCTACACCAGCATTTACCTTCTGCCCAAAGCCGTCTGTGAAGAGCCGCTTCCCACCGAATCTGAACTCATCCTATAAAGTAGATGCTTTTCTCGGAGGAACGACTTTCGCAGAGAAATTCAAGCAACTCGCCATTACCTTGCATCAGTTGATCCGTGCACCACACAATTCTGACTGGTTGGATGATTTTGAGTCGTCAACAGTGAATGGGGAGACGATCAGAAGTCTTTCCTCAGGTAATCAAGAGCGAATTCCGTTTGCTTTTAAAGTAACTGAGAATTGATGCATATAAAATTATCAACGTTGTAAATGTTACATCCAATTGGTATAGGGTATTGGAGTGAGCGAATATTTCTTGGAGAAAATTCTACCAACAATGATATGGGTGGATATCACTATTTCATGTGCTTTACGTTCCATTGGAAAAAGAAACTTTCAACTGGATCAAGATCTTGCAAAGAAAACTTTTTCAAGCTCAACTTCGAGATGATTACTGACTCCGTGGAGCAGACGGTGGGAATATATTACTAGTTCCTGCTTGCCAAAGGAATTATTTTGCAATAAATAAATTACTTACGCATTAAATCTGCCCTTCACATATCCTTGTATGCTTCCTACAGATTGAGGTTTATGTCCATGATGCGAGGGAAGAATTCACAAATTTCCACTTCTTTGATTCCGAGCAAGTGATTCTCTTCAATGACTCTGTCACTCGTCTCTTCATCCGACCTGAAGGCATTCAGAAACGCAGCAAAAGGACAGACCCCTGTATTGATGATGAAGCCTACAGTTACACAAGGGTGAATAGAGGTCTTATAATATCAGGAATACAAATGAGCTTCCATTCCCCTGCTGAAAGAACTTCACTAATATTCATAAACATCATGAGGTCTGCATATTCCTCATGAGGATTGTGAGGTTACTTATGAGGCTTTGAAGCGTCCTCATGAGAATTATTAGGGACCTATGTGGCCTCTGGAGGATCCTGATGATTATGAGAACCTCATAAGCTTCGCATGAGAAATATGTGAAACCAATTGAGACCTCTGTTTGAAAACCTCTTGAGGATATCATGAAGTTTTTTCAGCAGGTTGTGCATTTGTCTTAGAGAGTCAATATATCATATATTCCAGTGCAAGGAGAACTGCATCTGGGAGAAGATGCTAGCGAGACACAACTTGAAGGGACTGTCGTGTTTCATGCCGGCCCTCCTGACCAAGGAAGTCAATTTGACGATTCTGGAATGCAATAACTGGAAAGATGAAACAAGCAGTTTTTCTCAGGTAAGAGACGCCATCGCACGCTCGTCCGACCCTACTTTCCACGTTGACTGCAACTGTCCGAAGAGGTGCAACTTGACGCATTATCACCTCTCTACCGATTTACCGACTGTGTGCCAAAAGGAGATGAAATTTGCCACAGGAGGAAATGCCTATCTCAGCATTAGTTTCCCATCGAAGCGTGTTGGTTTACAAAGAATCTATCGTTCTCTCCTTTCTCTCATGAAGTAAATACTGCATGCATCGTTGAATGGTTCCCCAGATCCCTCACTTCTTAGAGAAGGAGAAGGTGACTCTGCTAGATCTTCTGTCAAGCATTGGAGGAATCGTCGGGATCTGCCTCGGTGCATCCCTCGTCACGCTCTTTGACATCGCCGAGATGGTTTGCTCACGCATCCCCTGCAGGTTTTTTCCAAGGAGAAATGAGGTCGTTGCCACTGGAAACCACTGATCCAAGCAAATATGTACTGATTCTGATGTATTTATATGCAATGCGCTATTCCGTCGTCACGCATTCACGAAGGTTCAACGAATTTTTCAGCTACAACGAGATGTAATTGGAGTACATTATTTTTAATATAAAAAAGAAGTCCTTAATGATTACTAAATAATTAATGAAACTCCATTGTTACCTTAACTAAAAAGTAAAGAACTAGGTTTCTCTGAAGGTTTAAACTGCATCGCTTCTTAAGCACCTGAATACCCTGTAAGGACGCATGGGATAAAAACCTCTTTTAAAAGGGCGGGTGGGAGGCTAGTTATTTATTATTACTAAGTAATTAATCATGCTTCATCAACACTATTAGCACTAAATTCTACAATGTTGCACTTCACGCCCAGTTTTAGTCTCCCTATGTTTCATTCTCAGCGTTGGTTTCAGGAGTAATATCGACAAATTAGTATCATTCAAATCTACTGGAATCGAAGAATACACTGAAAATATTCCACTTTTTTCGAACATCCGTCTGCATTTAGTAACTTGGATCTCCGAATATACTACTCCTAGAATAGCCTATACTACTCTTTGGCATGAGCACTATATGCTGCACATACACTGAGCCATACCATGACATGCGTTTGTACATGTTTTTCCTCTCACGAAAAAATGTAACGGGTACTATTGCACCTAGCATTAAAGGCATAGACCGAGGCCGAACTTTCCCACATAAACGGAGCAAATTAAGACAGATTCCAAATACGATCAGTGATGAAGAAGACATGGGGCATGGGCTGCGCCAAAGGCAGTTACAAAGTGCGTTTTAACTGTGATTATTTTCCATTGAGAATATTTTTTTTAAACAGCAATCGTCATCCAGTGAACAAAATCGAAATTCACCGTCTAATCACCCCGTGTGTACATGGGCTTTCGACTAATATATATATATAACTGTGAGATTCTTTCGTCAAATGAATGGAAAATATTGCATGAGTTCCATTTTTTGACTAGATGAATTTGACAACAAAGATTTGTCATCAGAAGTTAATCACGACCGGTTTAGTAACAAAGCAAACGCGACGAACATCAATCTAGCGAACACCTGAAAACATCAAAGTTAAAGCATATTTTACAAGTTCCGGCAAATGAGTTCGTGTAGGCCCTTGTTCTTAATGAACTGAAAGAAATCTTAATGAACTGGAAGAAAGAATCAACAATACTCTTCATGACGCACCTCGACATATGTTACGATCAGCAGTGGGAAACATACCTGCTCACTTAAGGAAAGGTGTTAATAATGAAGGAGTATATATGGAAGTGTGAAGTGTGGACGAATAAAAGACTCAATAACTGGTGCATAATTTGTAGTTTGTTTCATTTAATTGCGTTAAAAAATGAAAGAGTTATAATAATTTCAAAATAAGAAGTTACTTATCACACACATTGCAAAAATGGCGCTAAAAGAGCCCACGCCATTAAACTACCCAACATTGCTCTAAATTGTGAAGTAACGCACGAGAAGCTCGACCACAGCAGACAACACAACTAAGAGTAGGAGAGAAGTAAAGTGGCTGGATAACCAGCACAGCCGACTCCAAAAAGTAAGACAATGCATTAAAAAAAGAAGAATTAATAGAAAGGAGCCTTTGGGATCTGAAAGAATAGCAGGATACTCATCAGGGGCACGGCTCTGCTCAAACCTTCCGTGTAGAGAGATCTTTTTCGAAATCTCACTATAGCCAAAATAAGCTAGAAGAAAATGAAAGAGTACAGCTGAATGGTTGTTGGTTGAAAGAAAACACAGCTTAAGCCATTCCTAAATCACCATGAATGCACACTCTATTAGCCAGAGAAACTTACACCCATGCTGCAAAAAGGCATCCAGTGCAAAATGTCCAGCGAGAAAGGAATTATCGATGCTACAGGAAGTAGACAATCTCTAATGACATCCCTCTGCAGAAATTAAGCTCAAGAAGGATCCGCGCCCGAAAGATCTATCCAAAATACATGTGTCGATAAGAAAGGAGTGGAGAAGGAGAAAGCTCCGCAAAACAGAATGAATTCACATGATCCTATTTACCCAGTGAATTCTGACTTGGGTGTTCTAAATCGAACTCAGTATGGAATAATTCAAGCGTAACGACTTTTTGCGAGCTTCTTACGCGCAAGTTACTGAAAAGGGTGGAAACACAAGAGTAATGCCGGCTAAATGTGCAACGTCGCATATATTCAAATATACACATCTAGAGATACCGAGGGTGTAACGTAGGGGTGAGCAAAATACGACCCGCGGGCCCTATCCGGCCCACCAAACGATTCCATCTGGCCCGCCACACTGTCCAGCAAAATGAAAAATTATAGTTAGTTCAGTCCCAGAACGGACCAGTTTTAATTCACCAAGAAACTGAGCTCCTTCCTTTGTCGCAATTGGCCCTCTTTAAATCCCTTTCCTCTCTTCAGAGAGTTGTTTCGACTATAGTCTTTCTAGAATGGCGCTTTCCTGGGATTTTTAATTTGACCACACGGATGTTCTGTACCACACCAATGCAAGATGGCTGAGTTCGGGAAAAGTCTTAAAAAGAGTGTGGTCCTCTCTCATCATTAATGATGAGAGAGGACCATGTGTTGGGACATACAGAGGAACAATAAGTGTGCAACCGGTGCAAGTCTTCCTATCATCGTGAAAAAGCCTTCGTCTATTGTTTTCATGCATCACAAGGATGACAGCCTTCTCTTTTCTTTTTCGAACAGAAGAAAAGAAGGATGGAGTTGGGCAGGGCTTCCTCCTCCCTCTATTCGTTTTTCACGGACAATGGGAGAAGGGCTGGGTTTGCCACGATCCGATAAGTCCGGTAGAAGCCTTGATTCTACGCCGTTGCCTTACATTTTCATGTGATATGTTAGGCGAGACTTCTTCCCTTCTATTTTTATGAAGTATGAGCGGTTTGAAGGTTACAGGAAAGCATATGCTTCAAGTAACGAGTGAAATCGGGTTTTCCACTCTGCTTGAGTCATTGATGAGCCGAATAGGGAACGATTGAGCTCGTATTTTTTCACTTTCGTTGGACTGTCAATTTTAAATGCAAAATTTTCATATACCCAGTGAAATTTTCTTGCGTTAACAACTCGGACAATTATAACTTCATTCAGATCACTCTTATCCATTGGATAGCGCAATCATCCCAACGTAAATGTCTGGAGTAATCTTATATTTTCATGCTTGATAAATCTTTTGGGATTCTTAAAGGATTGTTTTACTAGGTCATAGAAGGGATGAGTTGAATCATCTGGAAAATGATGCAGAGCAAAAGTACATCAATCCAGAGTAAGTAATATGATTTTCTTCACCTTCCGCATCAGCCAGTTTTTGGATTTCATGACTTTTCTCTTGACATTAGCGACCACGTCCGAGGGAACACACTTCCCCAACATGCGAGATATTTTAAATCTGGTTTTAGGCAGAGAATGCATAATAATAAGGGAAACAGTGCTGAATACCTGCAGTACCGGTATAACTAATCGGGGAAACGTCTCCTTTCATCCTAATTAACTACATTTCCTATCAACCTTCGTAGGACCATCATATTTCCTCCGTCCCGACCAGTTAATTGGCACGAAAAGTGAAATTGAAATGTGGAATCTAAGTTGGCGATGGCATTTGCTGTAATAAAAGTAAGCAAATCCATTCACTCGCGCTAGCAGGCAGCCACACCTCCATTTCATTGCATTTTGATGCACAGGGTTTATGCACCTTTAATACATTTAGGAAGGAAATGCCCATCCATCACCGGTTTCCGATTCAATCCCATTAGTTTCTCCATTGAATCGTTCTCTGCTCGTCTTGAGTTAAATACAAGAAAATGCAGAGAGTCATTCGTTTTGTCAACATCATAATTCACAGTACTGTGAATGCTCACGAACCACAGATGATATGAATGATTCCGGACGTACTTTTTATCCAGTGCTCCGTGAAATAGGCCAGAGACTGTAGGGGTTTTTCACTAACGTCACACGATGACGTTTAATAGAGGGGCGAAGAGCATATCGGTCATGCTGGAGAACAGAGGAGCGGTAGTTTCGATTGATAGGCGCATGTTGCGGGTGTGTCCTCATCACGTCTGCTTCATGATTACAAATTTCCCTGCCTATTTTGAGACACTAAAGCATGACACAGATTAAATTGCACCGATTTCAAAAGTCGATAAAAAAATTAAGACAACAATTTTGAAAATTGAAACTTATATTTTCGGAAACTACAGAGTCTCAGAATTCAAGTACATAACATCTTAGTTCTTCATCTCTCCTGTTCTGATGAATCTGCGGACTTTTCCTTTGATCGACGCCATCATCTTCTGCGCAGTGTTTCGATCAATCTTCTCGACGCTGCTTTGCCAGTGGTAGAGTATTTGTCTGTCGTTTTTAGTTCCATGGCAATTATTTCAGTAACTACTAGTGCTGTCACAAATCTTTTTATATTGACCAAAAGCTGAATGTTTAGGCTTTACAATGAGGGTAGTTTAAATAGCGATTGCTTACGTATAAGGTTAGGCGGGAAATTTGAAATCGGTGCAATTTAATCTGTCATGCTTTAAAAGGCACAGAAAAAGACTGCTATCTCGAGAAGATAAAAATTGCGAAGACTATAATCCTTACACGCTCAAGCCATGTGATGGGTTGGTGGATGATCCCAAGTTCTGGCCTAAAATGCGATGCGTTCCATCTTTCGCAGTCTGCCAGTCACGGCGAAATTCTTAAGGTAATGTCCTTGACTGGGCAACGTTACCATGTCGTATCTTTTCAACAGAATGTCAGAGCGTTAAAGGGTTGTTTCGAAAAGAAGGCATGCGAAAGAAGAGACTCCACACAACAGAGTCCACGATAGGAAATTCAAACAACAGTATTGACTTCTCTCTCCCGTATTAACGCTTAAAGCATCACACGCCATGTATTGCTTATTCAAGGCATTCATTTGATCAATCATAGTGCCGGGATCTTGACATTATCGGCAAAAGCCCGAATATGCCATAGTTTAACAAACTTGTCAGTGCTCTTATCAAGCCCTGCTACGGCAGCAAGACATGTTAATGTTAATAACAATAGAACACCATAATCTGAGTTAAACAGAGGAACAATAGGTGTGCCACCGGTGCAAGTCTTCCCATCATCGTGAAAAAGGCCTTCGCCTATTGTTTTCATGTACCACAAGGATGACAGCCGTCTCTTTTGCCTATCGAACATAAAAAAGAAGGATGGAGTTGGGCAGGGCTTCCTCTAAACCCTTTTGACGAACAATGGGGGAAAGGGTTCTTCGAGATCCACAAGTCCAGTAGAAACGGCGCAAGAACCGAGAGCGCTGCATTGTAGCCCATCTTTGGTGAGACTCTTCAAACATTATTCTATCTTTCACTTCATTCTATCCGGTAGCCATAAATGTTATCAAAGTTATGATAATTGAGACCTCTCCTCTTTTGTCATAGAGTATAAGCTGTTTGAAAGTAACAGGAAGAAATGTGCTCCAAGTAAAGAGTGAAATCGGGGTTTCTACCCTGCTTGGGTACGGGGAATTGGGAGGAACGCTCAAATTCTCATTTATGAATTAACGCAATACTGCTTCAAAGCCGATGTAAATAAGTAATATTGTTCCACTAACGTTGGACTATTAACTTTAAAACACGATATATTGATCTACTCACTTTAAAAGCTGCTTGTATGAACAACATTAGCATTCGAAACGTCATTCAGATCAATTCATATCCAGGGATAACGTGATCATTCCTACGAAAAAGTCTAAAGGAATCCTAGAATGTTTATATGCTTAAAATGTATATTGAGATACTTTTAGGATTGCTTTGTACGAACATGAAAGTGATCAGTTGAATCGTCTGGAGTACGATGCAGGGAGAAATTACATCAAACCAAAGTGATTCTTATTGTCTCACGCACAAGGCCGTTTCAGGATTACACATGTTTTCTAGTAACATCATCGATACCGTCAGAGATCACGCTACCTCAGTATATGTGTTTAAGCTGATCTTAAACAAAGAATGTATAAAATTCAGGGAAATATTAAACAGTACTGAAGACCTGCAGTATAACTGATGAAATAAATGTCTCCTTTCGTTAAAATAATTCTGGATGTCCTTTTACATCAGCATTTCTTGGCAATCACATTTTCACATGCCTGACTGGTTAATTGACACAAAAAGTAGATTTGATATGTGCAATCAAATTTAGCTACATTACTTGTTTTCATAAAAGCGAGCAACTCTATAACTTGCGCTTGTATGCACCCATTCCTTTAAGATTATTTAATGGTTTTACGCACATATTTTTTGGTATGTACGAGGTGATCATGAAGTCCCAATCATTTTATTGTTAAATTTAAAATTCTTACAAAATGCATAAAATGTACATTACATTGTCAATAAAGACCTAAATAAAACTGGTGATAGTAAATTAAAAATCAGTCAAAAAATGTTTTTTTTTACTGAAGTTATACATGATCAACTTTCAAATCGATACATAACAGGAATGGATGTGTTGTTTCCCTGAACATTCAGGATTTTCTGCATGTCATGGATTATGACGTTTACAGTAGCATAGATACGATCTCTTAAATCTTCAACATCGAGAACCATTGTGCTGTAAACCTTTGACTTCATGTAACCCATGCAAAAAATGCAAAGGGTTTATGTCAGGGTATCCTGAAGCCAACATTCTGTTCGATCCTCAGCCAATCAAATGGGTCGGGAACTTCTCATTAGATAATGTAGCGCAATGTTCGCGAAATGAAATTCGGACTTCAAGATCTCCTGAGCTAACCCCCTTTGAATTTTTTTGCTTGGGGGGGGGGGGGCATTCCCCTATTTAATTTCAACGAATGTGCAGAATATTGTGACGGTTCGTGAACCTCTGCTACTGCTGGTGGACTCTTGTGAGATCGTCACGGGAATCACCAGATTCCAAGATCAGCGGCACACTATTCCGAGCTTGGGGGTGGGAGAAAATGCCCAAAGACCTTCCCTCTCAGAAGCCGAAAGGTAAGGATAAAGGGTTATTAGTGCATTTCATTACGAGAGACAAATATACAGGGAATTGACAAAAAAAAGACCTGCGACTTTCAACCTAAATATCTTTCCCCCCATTGATTTACTTTCGCGAAACCTTCACATTACATATATGAATTTGTTTCCACCTGATGCCCCAAATTTCGCATAAATTTGTTGTGCCGAAGCAATTCTATCGGCATTTATTGGAAAGAAGGACGTAATCGAGCCCCGTTCCTCGGAGGCGGCGAAGCAGGAGGGTCGGCGCTCGAATGCGTCCTCCACTCCACTACCAGCAGAAGCTCCTGTCCATTCTCAAAGTCCAATCTCAAGAAATGCTGATAGAATTGCTTCGGTACAACACAAATTGGGTGAAATTTGCGGTTTCAATTGGAAACATACTTATACTAGGTATATGCAACGTAAAAGTTTCGCGAAAATAACTCTATTACGGGGAATGATATTTAGGGTAAAAGTCGTCTTTTTATTAGCCATACCCTATAGACGCCTTTTTCATGAAGGACTCCTACGATGGAGGAAAGCGAGATCAGCCCGAAACATTCTAAAGTTCATCTTCATCCTGGGATGCTCAGTTCTGGCTCTAAAACAGGTAAGTATGGAAGATTTATAGAGAAACTCCTAATATTTCGGTTATGAATAAAGCAAGGGAAAGTCTACTTTTCTCAGCAATTAGGCAAACTGAAGCCGTTGTAGCAAGAGGAAATCAATAATTATTAGCAAGTTTCCTTACCAAACAATTAAATTCTCAACGCTCTCGCCTTCGGCATTCGTTCAGTGAAAATTAGATTCAGCCTTCATTGGTCATTCAAGTAGAAGAGGAATGTTGAGTCCTGTTTTTATGCAAAAAACTATCGACACTCGACAATTGCTCTAATCTTCCTTTTTCACTCACATCATGATCACGAATGATTAAGCTTAGACGTTGCAATACAGGTGATGCTCCTGATCGAAGAATACATATTGTTCCCAACCAATACGTTATACGTGATAGAGGATGCCGACAAGATTCCTGCTCCGGCATTTACCTTTTGCCCAAGGCCGTCAGTGACAAAGCGATTCCCGCAAAGAATGGTTGCATGGGAGGAACGTAGAGAGTTCTTGAACGGATCTATTTACGCAGAGGCATTCAACAAGATCTCCGTTTCCCTGCACCAGCTGATCATTGCAGCACCCAATAACGACTGGTTAGATATCGAGGACAAGGTAACCGTCAACGGGGAAACCATCATGAGTCTTCGATCAGGTGAGGGTCAAGAGATTTCGATTCATCCCGTTCATGGCTGAATTAAGATGAATTACTAACAATTATTTTCTTCAAATTTTCTCTCTTCAACCTGGCTTTTGATTCAATATCCTTGAATAACAAGCAACGTGAACAACTGATGTATCTGTTAATAGCCATCGTTGATAGCTATCAAACAGTACAATTTAAACCGGTTTTTCAAATACAATAACGCAAGACCAGTCTCAAAATATATTATCGTCATAATGATCATACGGCATGAAAGGAATAACACGTTGAAAATAAGTATTGAATTGGGACACTTTTTGCGTTGCTTAAAAAGGTATGGGGCATTGGAGCGAGAGAATCTTCCCTGAAGAAGACATTGGAAATGAAGAATCTGGTGGATATCTCTACTTCAAGTGCTTTACTCTGCATTTGAAGCGAGAAATTCCCACCGGAGGAAAAACTTGCAGGGAAACCCTTTTCCAGCTAAACCTCACAGCGATCACAAACCATACGGAAGCGAGGGTGAGAAAAAAATGGTTGACTTCTGGACTGATACAATTTCAAACGTTAGCAACTTGAAACCCAACGGTAGATCTCCATTTACCGATCGTCATATGTCTTAAATAGGTGGATGTTTACGTCCATGATGAAAGGGAGGCATTTAAGAATTCCCGCTTTTTTGAGCCTGAGCATGTCCTCCTCTTCAAAGGCATCATTAGCCGTATATTCATTCGTCCTGAGGTCATTCAGAGACAAAGCAGAAGAACGGATCCCTGCGTCATGGATGAAGACTACAGTTCCACAAGGGTGAATTTAGGTCATAGGCGATCGCGAATGAGAACGAATGTCCAAGGTGCATTTCTATCATGAGGTCTTCGTGTTTTCTAGTGCAAAGAGAACTGCATATTGGAGAAGTTCCAGATCGAGAAAGGTTTTGCAAATAGTTCGTGTTTTCCCCCATCCCTTCTGACCAAGGAAACCAAATTGATGATACCGGGATGCCAAGATTTAGAAATGGAATTTATTATTATTATGCAGGAAATACAAATCATCTATGCATTGCCCTTGCCTGGTTACGAAGATAATTGCATCTGTCCGAAGAGATGCAACGCGATAGACTACCACATTTTCCCCGATCTATCCGGTGTGTGTGAAAGAGAACTTCAAGATGCCAGAAAGGGCCATGCTTATCTCAGCTTCAGTTTCCCATCGAAAAGAGTTTGTTCCCAAAAATATATCTCCCACCTTTAACCGATGAAAGATATGATGAATGAATTGCGTATTGTTCTGGCAGATTCCTCATTTCTTGGAGAAAGAGAAGGTGACTCTACTAGATCTTCTGTCAAACATTGGGGGAATCGTCGGTGTCTGCCTCGGTGCTTCCCTCATCACCCTCATCGATTTTATAGAGAAAGTTTGCTCACTCTTTCGTTGCAACATTTTTCCCAAGAGAAAATAAGGGCGTCGATCATGGAGATCGTCGATATTTGTCTAGATTTACAGCCACACAATTCCGTCGCCGGAAGTCACATAACTCCTAATCTAAATCCTATTATGAATATTTCAAGAGGAGTATCATGTTTGAAATGAATATTATTATCTGGAAAAGAAAAGCAAGAATACACAAAACGATGAACATGCCATGTTACTTGAACAGGAAAGTACTTGTTCCATTCTGTCGAAAAGTATTCTGTACATATGTGAAACTTCTTTGCAGCATGAAGTCCCTGCACAATAGGTATAAAGAAAACATGTCTGTTATTTTCATGACTGCGGGTCTTACTTGAACGATTCTTACAAATTATAACGCTCTCATTATTCACACCATGGTGGGACGTTATTGATGAGACCAAAGCTTCAGTCTTAAAATTTTTAATTCGCTAACATTTCCAGAATATGTATTCGAAATGAAAGCACCCTATGAACTCGTTTCAAAAACTTTAAGGAACGCACTGAAAATCCGTGATGTGACGAACACCATGTGAGTGTTGTGGATAAACTAGCCATACATGTGTTTGTTGTGGATAAACTAACCATACATGTGTTTGTTGTGGATAAACTAGCCATATATGTATTTGTTGTTGGATGTCGGCTGGACAATCCCCGCAAACGATTGCGATCCGGAAGGCGCAATATCCATCGTTACACAGCGATGCTAACACAGGGGTCCAAAGCGACGCCCGGAATGGAGTGTCTAATGTGGGTCAATAGATCAGATCAGGGGTGGCGCACACACCCTATTGAAAAGTAACATTGAAGTAACGTTGAGGGTAAATTGAAGGGAAATCACAATAGTCGAGGATTTTGCATTACACTCTAACTTCGATGTTTCACTGTATAAAATGGATTCCAATTCTGTCGCATTCATCATTGACTTCGGTATTGTAAGGATTCGATTCTTTTACGCAATTTCCTGAAACTATTGTCTGATAATTTTTAACGACTTTCAATCAATTAGTTTAGAGAGTATTTGAATACGAAGAAATTTAGAGCCACAAGTCTCCTGCGCCATTAGCTTCAAATCTGATCATAGTACAATAAAAAAATAGTATACCATTTAAAGAAGTTGTTCCAATGGACGTCTGTTACTAGCAATACTAGATAAAAATGTTAAAGATATTATCTTCAGTGTTAATCAATCTTCAATCTTCAGTGTTAGCACTATCTGACGCACATACACTGAGCCATACCATGGTATGTGTATTTACACGTTACTTCGTGTTAAAAAAAAAAGTCACGTGTATTATTGCACCCAGCAACAAAGGTATATGAATTGCTTAAAATAATATACATATTATTAATGGAAGACTCTCTTCCAATATTACTTATTTATCAGAGGATCACTTGCAATTTTTTCTTTCCTTGGGCGTTACTACATATATGATGAAATGATCCTGCAAAAATACTTGTAAATAAGGGCTTTCTGGATGTCAAATTTAATTACACTCCTTCTATGCATGGAGTGATTTTCTCATGTTGTAAATGAGTAATTTATACCTCACTCGATGTAACCGTATTTCATGTTCCATCAATTTTTCTTTTCTCAATCCAAAAATGCTGTCAATATTAATACTGTAACAAACGAGCGAATAGGCAACTTTGGAACAGACCGATATAATATTTTCCTCACTGTGTTCTTAATGTGCAAAAATCTCCTTAGTGATGACGTCATGGAGAAATTAATCAAGTGGCGCTGTTCTCTAGGCACTCAGCGGTGTCAGAAAGCATGAAGTATACATGGAAATCTTCCAATTTCCGGACATTTACAATGTTTTTCTTTCATTCATTGGAACACTGTCATTATAAACGCTCTGATGGACATTATTCTGCTAGGTACGAGGTCTAACCAAAAGGTTCCGAGACTGAATATGGCAAGCCAGTGAGCCCTTCTGTTTTTTTTTTTATCCTCATATCCTACAAAGTAGTCCTCTTCAGATATCTACGCAATGTTTACAGTGTTTCCTCAGCCACCGCAAGCATCGCCTAACGAAGTTCGGCGAGAAGAGTGGACGATAAAGCCCAAAGGTTTGCGCGTTAGGTCAGAAATTTATGCACAGGGAAATAAAGCGAGGTCTGGGAGAAGTCATGCTGCAGAATCCACAACCATCCCAACTTTCTCATTCTGAAAATAGACTGAAGCGAGAGGCAAGGTATTTCTCGAACTTTTATCTCTCTCTTTCCCACATGGAGGTTGTAAGTCTGAATTACTATTTAACGTTTTGGTCTTGCCTCACTGTGCTTACTCGTCTGCCGTTCGCAGGAAGAGGACAGTGGGAGGCAAGGTTCTTAAACATGACAACATGACAACATGACAACCCGTCTTTGCTAGGAAGCAATATCTGACCTAAACTGCATACCTTCCTGCTTCACCACCCAATCTTATCCCCAGACTTGGCTCTCGGTGCTTTCTTCTTGCTCCAAAAGTTAAAGAATGCAGCATTGCAAACGCGGCTTGAGTACTTCTGACGATTTAAAAATATGGATACTAGCGATGTTTGCAGTGGCCGAAAAAGCACTGGAAAATGAAGGATATTGCATCAAAAGCCGGATTGAATCACCACAGCTCAACAGCAAAAAATAAGTCTCGGAACTATTTGATCAGACAGAGTATTTCCATATTGCTCAGGGGTCGGAGTCATATCAAATTTCATGCAGCTCATTAACCCTTTCAGACCTGGCGTCCATTCCAATGTTCATTGTGCCTATGGTAATTTCTTGAGATTCTCGTGCCTTTGTGCCCGGTATTACACTTTAATGGGCGCAATTATGCATGGTTCAATTCCATCGGAGGCCTTCTTTCACCCATCAGTTTTGTAATCATCAGATATCTAATAAAATTGTATAATATATTACATGAGGTATGATATTGTAAATTCATATAAAATATAAAAGCGATTTAAAACCAATAAAAATTCAAATTACAAATAGTGAATGAGCTCAAAAATGCAGAAAATGACATTATTCCGATAGTGGCATTAATTCAGGTCTGAAAGGGTTAAAGCAGAAACATAATCAGTTTCTCAGTACATCCTCAAACAGTGTATGAGAGGATAACGAAATTTCCCCAGTTTCCACAATAGGTTCAAAAAAGACCAAAACATTATACCTTGGGAATTACTTAGTTTGAATCGTACCTTACAAGGTTAACATTACAAAAAGACGTTCGATGAAAGAGAATTCAACAACTTTTCGCATTTCGTGTCGAGTAATGCCTGCTAAGTGTGCAACGTCGCACATTTTCAAACATAAACATCTCAAGATGACAGGATTTATGACAGAAACTGTCTTCATTAGACTCGTACCAATATACTGTATATATTTTTTTAAATTGAGTTCCGACCGCCGTGACTAATTATTTCCCCTTTTTCTCATCCTTGCTCTTTGCTGGCAATGTGTTCTTCAATGAAGCTCTCATGCCTTTGATATCCCAATCGACTGCATTTTGGGCTTCAAACTTTCTCCGAAATTATAACCAAGCTTGATGAATGAGACTCATTCTCTAGCATTTGCGTAATTCATTGCCCTTGATCATAGTCGAGGCGATGCATATGTAACCCTGAACAATAAATGTTCTTGTCATTAACAGGTCATCGGTGTTTGTTGTTGCACCCTGATGTATCTGAGAACAGCAGGGAGTTGCGTTCTTCAGATGACAGATATCACACGACTTCCTTGTATGAGTTCCGTTAGTTGAATTCATGATTCTACTTTACCCCATTATGCCTTGTAAGTTTATGTAAGGGTTTGGCCGTTTTATTGATGCCGCTAACAACCTTTAGATTATGAAATTAACTTTCTCCGGCTTTCTTGTGGTGGCTGACACTCCTAACGCTCGAGACCTACAACGGTATGCCTTTCTAGGCCATCCACGATCTAAAGCACCAAATCTACAAGGATCTGCCATTCTGGGCGATTGGTTTAAAAATTGAAAGAGGCCGAGAGCTGTGACCGACACGCAAGGCCAAGGCTATGCCATTTTAGGCCAAGAAAACCTTGGTATACTTTCAACCTATCTATCAATACTTTCAACAGACTTACCCTGTAAGTGGCATCTACGTACTGCAATGCCTCAATAGTCCTGCCCACCTTTTGAAAATTAATTACATCGCAATGCAAGATTTGATTGAAACGTGGTTTACACCCTTCGGAAGAAGAGATAATTCTAGTAGTAAAAAGTACTAGTAAAAAGTGTCCGCATTGTTTGCCGATTGTATCTTTTATCCTGAGACGCAATTTGTATGCATTTTTCGGGATCATTTAAAGTCATTCACATTTGAAAACACGCGGTGGCGCTGAGTCACGCTATTTGTCGTGTGTCTAATGGGTTGTGTCTCCGACGTGATCGACTCCAATTGAAAGGAGTTAGAGGAAAGGGACCGAGGAACGTTTCGCTATCGATAATCTTGTTTAGGAATAAAAAAGAGACTTTCTCCAATTTGGACGTCCATAATCGATGATGACATTCTAGGCCATAGGCTAGACCATCCACGGCCTGAAGTGCCAAGGTTACAGGGCCCTGCCATTCTGGGCCACGGACTGTGGTATCTTATATGCATAGGCCTCATACTTAGTGGCGCCCGAGTTGATTGACGCAACTCACTGTGAATGCGTATCGCGTTTCCATAAACCGACTGCAGGCTCTGCACTTGATTACATTTTTGTTGATGCTTTGTTTCACTATAATGTTAACTTTTTAAAGTCAGGCGTGGCGGTTAGCGCCGTCGCAATCATGCAATGCTTTTCTGCTGGCGTTTCATGCCATGACCGATTTTTTTTCCGTTTTCACGATAGGTGAAGTCAAAGGTATTAAGGATAACTCTTTATTTCATATATCACACAAACGGGTCGCTTCTCCCGTCAACATTGATGGTGACGATCTTCGCGATGGCGTGGTTGCAGGCGAAGAAGAAATGTTACAGGTGGCGGATGACGGCGATAGAGCCATCGTCGTAAGACAAAACGATGGTATTGGGGCGGAAAAAACTTTTGCCACCGCAGTTGCGGTGCGAACTGCAGAAAACGGTGCTTTGGAAAATGTTAGCCGTGGTGGTCGTTGGGCTATAATGACTGATTTAAAGCGCGCAGCAGTGGGTTCTTCACGAAGGAAGCGTAGGGTCGCGCAGACCACGAAACAGCGGGAGGCAGCGAATGCTGAGCGCAGGAATATGAGACACGTGCAGCCTGCTGTGGAACTTGAGGCAAGGAACGCAGCGCGCAGGCGTGCAGCTCGACCTATTTTGGAACGAGCAGTTTTTTCGGGTACCCCTAACACTGCTCTAGCATAGCTTTACGACTTGGGTCGAATGACTGTAGTATGCCGCAACGAGCGCTGTCGGGCTACACGTTATGCTGCAGAGAGGGGCATTTGCTTCACAGTTGCGCCACAGCGAAAAAGTGATCCTGCTGCCTTTCACATTTTACCCTGAGGCTATGAAAGTATTGATATTACTCACTGGTAATGATGCGATGGCGAGGCATTATATGGAGTTTAATTGTCAGTACGGTGCCACGCATGCATTTGGTTCCTTCGGTTGTAAAGTCGAACAAGTTTCTTGGAAATGGCTTGTATTTTTTTGAAAATCAGTAGTGGTGTGTTCCATATGGCTTCCTCTGCCCTTGAGCAAATCGGTGATGTAAGAGTATCTAATGCGCTGGGACAACAAAACCAGCAAAACCGTCCCGCCAAAATCCCGTACAAAAATCTCACCGGTTGTTCACCGTTGAATCATCGGTGAAATGTGTTTCAACGTTAATTCACCGGTGAATCAACAGCGGGTGTTGAAAAAAAAAAGAAACCGTCCTCTGACAGCTTGGGAGTGGGGAATCCCCGATATTTACCTGATGCTTAGGGGAAAGTTCCCCCTATTACCTTCGCGCGTGTCCTTGCTATCCTTGTGAGACGCGGTTGAACTATGCTATTCCCCACATCTTTCGGTAGCCGTCAGGACTGCAAGTCAGTCTCTCCCAGTTCGGCTTAAAGATGTTGTGCAGTGATGTGAATTGGTTCCTTTGACGTTAGGCGAGCTTATCTCAGGATCTGTGAACTTTCAACTATTCAGCCCGGAAAAGGCTAATGCAAAATGCATTCAGAATTCCGAGACTAATAATCAGACCGATAAGTCGTGAGCTTATATTGCTTAGACATAACATTTTGCCGACTATTGCACAATGGGATTCTCTTGTGCCAGTCATGTTTTTATTGTTAGAGATATGTTAATGATTATTAATTCACTATGATGATAGTGGCAACGAGCTCGAGTATCGTGATGATGGTGTTCGGGAACAAAATCTCCCTCTGTACGATCAGCTCTATGTGTATGACTCTGACGAAGCGGTTGAGTTACGAATGAGAAACGCGATGAACAGAGACTGTCACGCAGAAGTTATGCCGACAATTGATCACGTATTGCGAACGGTCAATATATATGTTACGTAATATCGGTGGTTAGGAGAAGCGGCTCGCGAGGAAGAGGAGCGTGTTTGGCGTGAGGGTGGCCACTTGCGCGATATTAGACAGCTGTTCATGGGATTTGATTCCGATGAACGCAGGCGCACGACTCTCCCACTGGTCCCGAGGGAGTACGCATTCGTACCGGTATTCGTACCGGTACGAATATCGGTAATACGGAAATGTTCCGCGCAGTGTTGACAACGCTGAGCATCGGAAGCACCAGCGGACTTGCATGCGCCTCGATGAAAACAGCCGTCATATTGACCCTATGATGTTTGTGCTACGTTTTCTAATGGCGATGCAGGTTGGACCATTAGTATTCATGACCAAAACGCTACCGCGCGCCAGAACACAGTCACCCCGTTGCAGTTTTACGTGCACAGAGTGCATAGGGGTGTGTTCAATCGTTACATAGGAGAGGAAAACTTTTTATTTTTGTTTGTGAGATGTTCTCTAGATGATAATAAAATTAGCAGGGCGGCAACACTTTCGTCATTCTTTACAGATTTTTTGTTGAAGAAAATGTTGAATGCAGGGTTTGAACTGAACTGCTTCATATATTTATGCAAACATTTTTCAAAAGTTCTGCACATTAGAAGGTCGCTAGTCTATTTCATGACATCTATGCGTCATTCATAACACAGTCACTCATTTTCGCTCTAAGATTTGAATATCGTTTTATGTAACACTGAGTCCTGCAATAAATGATGCATTACTGATTTCGAGCTCATCAACATTTTCCACATTTTAGCCACAATTTCCCACATGTATGCAATGTAAATGCGATTGAGCCCAGAGAACGATTTCATACGAGAATGCAGGCTCATCCCGAAAAGTACCAATTATAATTATTCGATCTGAAAGCACGATATCAACGGGAAACCGGTATGCACCAAAGCCCTGCAGTGCATTTTCAAGATTGAATTTCTTAACACTGCACAGCAAAGCAGAAACTTAGAGTGAGGTGGATATATTATATGTTATGCGGTACAAACGTATCTCGTAAAATACGTTCCTTGAAAATGTACCGAAGCCAAGTAAGGGATAAACGTTTACCCTTCAGAATTCAAAAGGAACTGATGCGTTTGTTTTTTCTTTAGAATACCATCTGTATCCATTCCGGGCTGAAGGCCGTTCGGAAGATCTGCATATGAACCCTAATTTTCAGCTTCCAGGAACTTCATAGCGAGCTTCAGTGCCATGAAGCGCGCATCGCATCCTTCGGCACCGCGTCTCAGACGCTCAGCGAACTGTGAGAAAAGTAGGATCTCCTTTCGCCATCATGTCAATGGTGACAGCTCGATCTTGTCTCCATGATGCTACGAGACGTTCAGGCTGTCTCACTAATGGCGAAACACTGTGACTATTGTACCCATTGTGAATCGTTCAAGCAGAAAGTTGGCTGTTCATTCGTCCCAGTGTAAAAATTCTTGACGGTTAGTTTACAATTTCTTGTCTTCATGCAAGCATTTCAAATTTTCAGAAATATTTGATTGGCATTAACACACGATACTTATATATATTTCTTGCTAAATATGAAAAGTNATATTCTTTTCTTTCTTTTACCGAAATGCATCGACAATGAATTGCATGCCCACAAAGTTTCAATATTATACATTTGCGCTTTCCGCTGGTGAAAAAGCATGTTTGGAATAACCGACCCACCCAACAGCTATGCCCGGAGGGGATGCACCATGAAAGCTGAATACTCCCTTAGCTCAGTAATATCATGTCACTTAAACGTATTCCAAGTTTCACCTTTCCATTTCTGTCCAATTCGCCACGACAATTTTTTTCTTCAAAAAATCGCACCTCGAAAAAATTCCCCCAGGGGATGTATCGAGATTTTGCATGTTTATTTAACTCCTTGTCCAAGTTGTCACATTCATGCAAAGTTTCAGCTTTCCATGTCACTCCGTTTTACTGAAGCAAAAATAATGTTATGGTGGTGGAATGAGTGACGGGATATGGAAGGCAAAAAAAGCCAAAAGAAACCCTAGGAATTGAACCCGGACCTTTTGATTACCAGTCCGATATGCTACTACTACACCACCGAACCCTGCACATACTCTGAATGCCATCCTCATCTGTCACAATATATATTTCAGGAAAACCTTTCCCCCCAAAATGTGTAACCCCAGGGCATGTACCTCCAAAGTCGGATTTCTTCTGAACTCTACATCCTAAAAGGTACATGTGTACCAAGTTTCAGATTTCTAACCCTTCTAGAACATGGTTAGAATTAGCGTCAGTCAGTAAGTCAGTCAGTCACGATCGTCTATATATATTAGATAATAAAACAGCGCGTTTCATGATTGATTCGGGAAGAGCAGCGATATATGGTTTTAAGAAATTTTTAAAGATAAAATTTTGTGCAGGACTGAGAAGAGAGCAAACACGAAAGCTCCAATTTCCTCTAATTCATCTCATTTACGGCTGTGCTCAATCTGCAGGAGCATATAACGTTTTCTTGCATCGTGTAAGCTTCTAAATTCCTTCGCGTTGTCGAGAACGCCAGAGTAAGTTTCCTGCTGAACTCACGGTGGCGCTGGGGTCGTTTCACCTCAGCCCCAATCAATAATCAATAATAATCATCAATAGATTACCTATCCCATAATTAAGTCGTGAGAGACGTGAGCTTAAATACCCATCGGTTCTCTACGCTCGAGCTTGGCTAATATCCTAACCTTATCCAGCTCGCAGAATCCGTATAATCCGAATATCCTCCCGCGATAGTCGGGATGAATGTCGACGGTAAAAGTCGGATTAGGTGCGACATCCTTCCCTAAGCCGACCTCCTGGACGAATCTTCGCTTGTCGTCCCGCCAGCAAGTCTTCCTCGCCATCTTTCACGACCGCCCTCCACCGAGGCCTGCCCGCGTCCTACCAACTGCTCTCACATCTTACATTTCTTGTATTTTGCAAATAAATCTGTGTCGCCCGCCTGAGGTTTTCATTCGCCCATCCCACAATGTTTCCCGCTAGAGGTCAATGGCCCAAAACCGTAACAATATTTCGAGAACTCAGCATTTTCTACCGGGCAAGAGTTGCCGCAGGAAAATCTTTTTTTTTTTTTGGGGGGGGGGGGAAGAAAAATATCAGAGAATGTAAAAGTAACGTCAGATAATTATGCACTCACATTGCAGGCGCCGGTGGACGGGGAGACTCCCGTCACGCAGACGATCGTGCCGTCGACACCGCGGCATTCGCTGGCAGCATTGGCGGAGACCGTCACGTTCAGTTTCTGCAGGGTCGAGGGGTAACTCGAGCCCGAGGCCTGGGTGAGCCCCCAGCCGTAGATCTTCTGGTCGCAACCGGACGTGGCCGACCCGACGTCGTCCGTCGTCGGGTAGCAGATCGGCTGGACGGACGGCCCGAACTTCAGCTGGTTCTTCAGGCGGATGAGGGCGATGTCGTTCCCGGCGTTGATGCTACCTGCGGGCGAGGAATACGGGATTGCCCTATCATGACCCCTATTGTCTTTTGTTGTGTCCCTTGCTGTGTCCCCTGTGAGAATGCATGAGGAGAGTTTCCGTTGTCGGGCTCTCTCGTTGTGCAGTTCCGCCTCAACGAAAGGAAATGAGTTTTCCTCGTTCTTATGTTCCACTGAGGACGTCTATAGTTTATCATACGTCACCCATGGGAGGTGTGCAAGCGCCTCGTTTGCATCATCTCTCATAGTTGGATAGACAGAGTGATTATGAAGACATTACGTATCACCGCTTATGGTTCGTGCAGGGATCAGGGCGAAACAATTGCGACGAGCGTCACATGTTCATGCAGAAACCTGCAGGAGTACTTTGGAGACAGGATCACATCCCCTCACCTTCTGTGCGGGTGGCCTCCACGCTCCCAGGAACCTGACCCCGGCAGATTCCTGGTCGTGGGGATACCCGAAACCACGCATGCACCGCGGTGACCTTCCACGTGGTCCACCATTTCCGGAGCAGCTGATTGCAATTGCGAGGGAAGTAGGCAGCCGTGGCGGACGAGACGCGGCTGCCTGCTGTGTCGTAGCACCACATGTACGAGAGGCATTCTGGAATGGTGGTGTGCATATTGAACATCTGTGTTCACCCTGGTGACAGTCCTGAACAACATGTGACGATCATCGCATTTGATTCGCCTGGTCCGTGCAGCAACCATGGATGGTGCCGCCATCCTACGTCAATGCATTTCAGAGATATAACATTAATTTATAATCAGCCTGTATGTACCGTAGGTACGAATATTATTCAAATATCAACATGAACATCTTATGTCTATATAAGTACACTATGAAAATAAGCGAGGTTTCAGGTGATTTTGATACCTACCGGACTCCTTTCATAAGGGAGGAAATACTATACGCGTATGCCACGTATCTTATGCCTGCTAGTGCCCATCTGCCACAAACGGAGTTAACAACAAATACAGTTGACTCTCTTTATACGCGGGTTGCGTTCCTGAACGCAACCCCAATTATTACATGTTTCCGGTTTCACGCGGATTCGAGATACTCGCGATTTTCAGGAACGCAACCCCCGCGTATAACGAGCCAACTGTACTGAATATTTCCCTGAAGAGATGCAGTTTGGAAGAGCAAAAAAAAGAGAAAGGATCTCACTCAATTTGAAATCGGGATGAGCCTTGAAGGAATCGGCGACGTACTGAGTCGCAACCTTCCGGTTCGCTTTCCCCAGGGAGACTTTCACCTTCTGAGCGAGAACCCTTCAAACGAGAAAGGTGGATGTCAGCTGATCGACTCGGAGGGAGGATGTGAACCAGAGAGGATTGGGACTTACTCGTTTCCCGTGAGGATGCAGTGGGCGGCGGTGAGGACCCAGCGGTCCCCGATGACGGAGGCGCTGCAGGACGACATCCTCTTCTTCAGGCCCGACCCGAACTGAACGCTGAGGAACGCCATGAAGGGGGCCTCCGCGATGGTCGCCGGGGACCCGCCGATGACGAGGCCCTGCTCCTGCCGAGCGCCGAACGCGAGGAGCCCCACGAGCCGATTCCAGAATCGGTCGAGCCAGGGCGCGGGCGCCGGGAGTGTGTCGTCCATCGCTCGGGTCGAGCTCGACTGCCCGCACTGCGTGCTCGTCACTGCAAATTTCGTTGAAAATTGCGGATACATTTAAATGGGATTTCGATGGAATGACACTCGAAAATTTTATTTCCGGTATACCAATAATTATTTATAGGTATAAATAAATTAGGTGGAATATGTATCAGTGCTAATGAACAGGTAGCGCAGTTACTTCTGCTCGACCTTCTTCACGCATCGACGCACCTTGCCAAAAAAAAAGAGTATCTCCCTTTTCATTTTTTTTTCCATCGAAATTCTCCTGCACCGATTTCTCGCCGTTTCGCGACGAAGCGAAGCACCGCCCCATGCCAGCGGGGATCGTCTCGCGAGAAGCGTCGAAGCTGCAAGAACCTGGGACCGGATGGCCGCCAGATCGCGGGGCGCGAACGGCACCTTCCCCGGCCGGCCGCGATTTTTTGCACGAACGCGAGAAAATTCCCTCCCGATTCGTTCCTGAGTCTGAGCTCCGAGAAACTCAAGAATTAACAGAAGCATGTTCAAATGTGTGGGTTTTTTAAAAAAGTACATTCTTGTTTCATTTTCATAAATTAAGCCCTATCATTCGACTTATCGAACCTCTGCAATTCTCTAAAATGTAAACGAGATGGTAAATCCTTCCAAAAACGTCCTCATTCCTTTCCGAGCAAAAATCTTCGCAATTTCCCGCAGGCTGACGTCATCCGCGTGCAATCCCTTTCCCGGGCCAATCGAGGCAACGAACCAACCGGGAACCGTAATGGCCAACGCACAGGTGAAAAGGTCGACCTGGTCCTTCCCTGGTCGACTTGGTTTGATGCCCCTGTCTTTCTCTTTATAATATCAAATGTATAATAATAATAATAATAATAAATATATATTATGTAAGGGAAAAATCCGAAAACGTTCCTCGATTCGCTTCGTCCCAGCGACGGAACCGTTACTTCGTTCCGTTGCTTCGTCGAAATAACGGAACTGTTAAACGCGTGGAAAGGCGCGGGGTCGCGTTCGATTCGGTGCAACTGCGGATGAGCCTCACTGCGGATTAGCCTCACTGCGGATCAGCCTCACTGCGGATTAGCCTCACTGCGTATTAGCCTCACTGCGATTAGCCTCACCACGTCTGAATATGTGATGCGTGCGAATATGATACATGTGATTATGGTGAATGCAAATGAAATTGAAATGAATGAGGTAAACCATAAAATAAAATATATAAAAATAGAAAAAATGTTTTAAGAATCTGCAAATATGTTGTAATTGTTGAAATTAAATGCATGTGAAAAAAAGTCTAGGAGAAATTGAGAGAAAACTCAACGAAAATTCGCATGCAAACTGACGTGCCGCGAAACCGTTCAAATTTTCGAGGGGAATGCGATGAATGTTCGCGAAGAAACCTTGCCAATCCCGGATTTGCCAATAATGAGCACCGGGAAGGATGGCTTGAATCTTATGGGGAAGGAAGTGGAAATGGCAAAAAATGTAAATTTGAGGTTTTTTTTTGCCTGCGCTGCAGCAGGAATCCGGAGGCAAAACGGAGCGAGCCGCTTTTCCTGACCGGAGTTTGAAAATTGCGGCAATGAAGGCGAGTGGAGGCAGGCTGCCCTGTCGATTGCCCTGCCTGCAGCGAAAGCCATTGCCATTGCCCTGTCCATTGCGATCGGCAATGGCGAATTGTCGCTCCGGGGATATTCAGACCAGGAAGGCGATGCAAAACACCTTTCGAGAGGTGTGTAAAAAAAATACTCAATCGTACTGACGCAGCAGATGTTGCACTCACGGGCGGATGAACATCACGTCAAGGGTGATGATTCAATTAGAATGACTACGTCATGGATGTATTGCGTGCATTAATAGTAAATATTATATATATAAATACAGTAATAATATATACGGTAAGAGTAAACAGTAATAAATGTACACCTCGCTTATGTGAAATGACCTATCGTCACAGTTCCAAGGGCAACAAAAATAAATGGGAAATAATGCACTAAGAGACGAAGATGGAAAGGCTGACGTGGAATCGCAGGAGGAGCGGATGGGCAGCTCTGTCCAAGGCTTCCATGGAGGAGGAGGAGGAGAGGGAGGAGGTCTGCCATCGGTGCACGGAGACGGGATGGCGAGGCCATGACTGGGGCGAATGCTGGCTTCGCTGTGCGTGCGGGAGCGAGCGCGTTCACGCCTGTCGGCTTTGCGAGGACGGAGAGGGGGGGAATTCTGGGAGCCCGAGAAGGCGAAATAAAATATAAACATTTCGAGGAAGCCGTCGACCTGAGTTCTACTGCGGAGGAGAGGAATGAAATCCAGGATTAACGCGACGCATAACAAGGCAGCTGTGACGTGGTCATCTCGTGGTCACATCAAGCGTTGAAGCGCACATCAACTCTCATTTCTAATCTCTCAACTAAAAAAAAAAGTATCCAGGAGAGGGCCGCGACCAATAGGTTGTGAAGTATAACTAGAGATCCGTTGTTCCAAAGCATTGCCATGAACGATCCAATGCCTCAATCAGAGAAAATCAGGAATAGAAAAAAGAGTAAGAATAATTAACCTTCCTATTCTGTTCCCATTTTAGGTACACCATTTACGTTCGCGTCACCCTGACCCGATATACGTTTCCCTTTATTTGAATAGGAATTCGCTTGAGTTTTTTGCTGCCTCGTGATTCCTTATAGGAAAAGGATCTATCACACATGTGCTCATTATTTTATTAGCTATGTTAGCATACCTCTTTATTGTTAACACTGAGTTAATTACAAAAAATTCCAACAAAAACTGATTTCCAAAATTGTCAATTGCGACAAACCCTGATTTATAACTGATTTTGCAAGGTACATGAAGCGTACTTGGGCTCAAATTACAAATATATTCTCCATACGACGTTCAGTTGATGCTTTTTTTTGTCCTAAGACAAAAAGTACATCCGGCTCTTTCTTGCTGCTTGTTGAACTCAGTCTAGCAAAGGAGCTCGAGTTATTGCATGGTCTAGGCAGTCGTGCAGAAATGACGACGGAAGCAGAGAACGGTGTGCGTGAAAGACATTCTCCTCTCTCTCGCAATGGGCAATGAATTGCATGTCCAATTCTAATAAGAACGATCTTCATTTGAAGAGTTTGTTCTAGTGTCATCCCGGTTCTTTTTGGAGTCCACAGCACATATGCGTTGTAGACCAAGGTGTCCAACATATCATAATATGCTGGCACCCAAAAGAAATATTACAAGGTAATAAAGGGCTCGCTCGCAGAGTAGGAGTTGTGATGGCATTATATCTGTCTTATGCTGAACCTCTTGAACATTATTAGCGTATGCTCGCTAACCTTTGAGCGCTGTGCATGTGCCACGTCAGGAATATGTCTAATTAGTTTTTCTCCATGTCCTATGTAAAGTTCAGATTTCCATAGACGAAAAAGGGCTGATTCCATTGTGTATTTCATACCGTCTCTGAAAAACATGAGAGATATGCCAAGGCTAACGCAGCAACAAAAGCACGAGGCGAAGAAAATGCTCCAAGAGGATGTAACGCAACGTAACGTAACGAAGTCACACGGCGTCCCGGATGGACTCGTGTAGTCTAAACCAGAATGAATCCGCAATTTCCCAAAACTGGCAGAACGCTTGACTTTTAGAATCAATACATTTCTCAAGGGCAACTGCTCCAGAAACTTGTTCCAAGAAGGATGACGTAACTCATGTTGAAAATGCACTAGTATTGCAATCGGGTCAAATAGACCCGAGCATAACAGGAGGGGGTATCATAAATATTTCAGTAATGCTTCGTGGAAATGAGTTCGCCTTTGAAGTCGTAAATATATTCGAAAAGTTAGGAAAAGTAAGAAAATTTCAGATTTTTTCGGTGAAATACATGGAAGCTACATCAGGTTGAATCAGTGTTTTGGGTCATATAGACCCGAGCAGAATAGGAAGGTTAAGAAAGTATTTGCAAACAATTTTGTAGGCGATTATTAATGGACAACCTCCGATCGATGCGACGACGATTGATGCCGGCGATGAGGCGTGTGAATATATTCCTTAATAAGGTGCGAAACATCACGCAGAAGACGGATACAACCTGGTTCTGGTTATCTCGCGCGGGTCATTGCGGACCCGCACAAACATGCTCGCACAAGGTCTGCCATCATCACAAGGTCTTTATTGCTTGAAACCCAAAGTGTGCATCGGGTGACTTTGATTCATTATGCATTCGAATCGTTGGAAGTCAGAACTACAGAATCGCATTGAGAAATATTGAAGTGAAAAATATCCTCGAAAACAATCGAACAGAAAGCAACGTGAATACTAATACTGAGGAGCCCTTCGCATGCGTAACGAACTCAAATACCCCCAAAAACATGCACTTTCACATTCATAGAATAACTTCACATTCCCGACAATGAGATTTCAGTAAGTATCCATTCGCCAAAAAGCAACAAATTTCGCAGCGCAAATCGAATACATTGTAGGACACGAGTTTTTTTATATTGTAAAATGGTGCTGGAATAGAGCGAATGGTAATTTATGCACAGGGATTTCAAGACAATACGATACGGTAACGAGCCCACAAAATAATTTCGTTCAAAAGTGAAGGCACATACCCCAAACACTAATATTTTCCTGATGAACCCATCTTCCCAGTGGAACCGCCAGATACCGTCCTGCAATGCTTTCTTTCGATGCAATCCGTTTGCACAAGGACGAGTGGGAAATCGAAATCGGCGGCCTAGCTCCAGCTGGCGATCGTGGACTGGACCCATGAAGCGAAGGCGGAGGTTTTGGTGTGGCCGTTCGGCTTCACCGCGCATCCCTCCGGCTGGTGGTAGGAATTGACCCCGCTCACGAATGCAATGCCCCCGTGTCGCACCACCAAGGGTCCTCCGCTGTCGCCCTGTTCGGTTTCGCGATGGGATGAGCGTGAATCCACCATTAATAAATCTATCTAAATGCGAGGAAACACTAGGAAGTTTTCTTTTCCAGAGTGTACTGCGCAGGATTAGTCGGGACGAATAAAGAGTTTCTCTTCCTCATTTAACTCCTATTTCTTAATTTTCCTTTGGAAGCTTGAATCCCACCTGTATTTCCATTCAAACTTTGCCTGTGTCATCTATGCTTTCAGATTCTTTCGCATTAGGCACACTCACCCCAACCCCACTTAATCGTTTCGGCAAAACGAAATAGCAGGAAACAATGTAAAAATGAGGAAGATGGTCCTTACGTTACAGGTTCCAGTCGACGGGGTCGATCCCGAGACGCAAATGATCTTGCCGTCGACGCCCAAGCAATCCGTAGAGGCGCTGGTGGTGACCTTCACGTTCACTTTCTGCAGGTTCACGGGGGACGTCGTGTCCGTGGCGTGAAGGAGTCCCCACCCGTAGAACGTTTGCTCGCAGGCCGACGTGGCGGTCCCCACGTTGTCGGACGTCGGGTAGCAGATCGGCTGGATCGTCGGGCCGAACGCGAGCGCCGACGGCAGGCGGATCGGGGCGATGTCGCTGCCAGTGTAAGGATTCCCTGCTGCATTCGTAATGGAGGGTTTTATTCATGCGAGTTTCATCTTTCAGAAGTGACTCGCGTTTTAGATCGTTTCCGTGGACAAGTTTTCTGTCGGTGCGAGTAATTTCATGCAAGAAGGCATTCCTTGAATGAAATTATTCCCATAGACAAGGGTCGCCCACAGGAACACGTTAAAATGCAAGATGTACCAACAGCATTTCTTACATGTGCAGCACGATTTCGTTAATGAATGGAAATTTTAATTTCGATTCGAGGGTTATCGAATAAATTTTGAGGCACTTTATTTCCTCCAGAGATGAGGAATTCCACAGCACGCTTCACATGCTTACAAAGAAACGCATCTGCCATAACGTCGAAACCGTTTCGTCGAACTGGCCCACTAAAGGAGAGAAAATAACTCTAGGTTATGAACGTGAAGATGGAAGCAAGCGGAATCTAACCGTTGTAATCGGGATGAGCCTTGTAGGAATCAGCCGTGATGCGAGTTCCAACCGTTCGGTCTGCACTCCCCACAGAGACCGTCACCTTCTGAAGGCGGGAGCTTCGAGGGGAAAAAAAAAACGATCTCTCGCGCACCGATCCGAAACAGGGCATGCATGGAAGCCGATATCCACAGGCATCCAAGGCACAGTGCGTTATGCGCGGAGGACGACAGCAATGCGCGCTTACGATTTCGGCGGAGTGACGCTGTGGGCGGCGGTGAGTATCCATCGATCGCCTATGATTGAGGCAGTGCACAAGGAAGAGGACGTCGCGGCCGCCCTCCATTTCGAAGAAGAACTGGATGAATTTGTGAATTCCAAAGTGAGGTGTGCCATGAAGGGGGCTTCCTTGATGGTCGCCGGGGATCCGCCGATGACGAGGGGATACTCTCTCGCGCTTCCTAGCGTGAGGTCCAAGAGTCCATTCCAGAACCGGTAAATCCAAGTCCGTCTCGTTGAGTCTATGTCGCCTGCACCAGGAGTTCCGTCCCGCGCCAGATTGGATCTGCCGCATGTTGTGGTCGTCACTGCACAGACGGTGCAAATTTCACATAGATCGCCTTCGTTACTTCGGGATTCCAATGCACTGCAGCTCATATTTGACTTGCGATTCGTCGGAATTCTTGCAAAAACGAATTTACAAAACTCTTAATTGAAAAACGCCACCCAAGCGGGGCAAGATGGAAATAAACCATCTATCTGATAGCTAATGAGCCATCAGAGAAGCTCCAACCATTCCCTCATAATCCGCGGCTTGTCCCACAACCCTCGGCAAGTAAATGCAATCAGACGAGAAGGATATTGCCTGTCTCAGAATAAAGTCATTTCCCGGATTATTCAAAATTGAAAATATATCAGGACATATTTTTCAACACGCAACAAATGAGAAAGGAATCCCACGACTTCCTTTGTGGGATTCATTAAAAAATGGTTAGGTAAGGAAGTCGAAAGATTCCGTTTACTGTCTCATTTACCTAATGCATGATGGAATTTCAACATTAATTGACGAACATGTGAGATATTAATTCGGAGTCTGATTTCAGGGAGTCGATGACAAACCTATGCGTTTCTAAGTAATACGCTTTATTTTTTTTAAATATAATTTTTAAATACCAATACGAACCCCGCTTTTCTTTAATGGTAACTTGAGCACCTTAAACTTTGGAGAAAACATTCCGTGAGTTTTCCTAACTGACAAACGGCACCATTTGCGGAATGTCTCCTGTGGATTTCCTTAGCACAGATAATCACTTACCAACCTGAAGTTATAGATGGTCAATATAGGCATGAACACAGTTAAACTAACGTAAACTGGTATTAAAAATAAATTGAATGGAAACTAGGAGGAAAAAACTGACGCCCAGAAAGCTTAGGAGGAGCAGCAGGACAAGTCTGCTTGCGGGAAAAGGACGGCGACGAGGAGGAAGGGGAAAAGATTGACTCCGAGCGGGGACTCCATTCGGCACGGTGAGACGGTCTGGCGTCGACTGGAGGGAAGTCTTTCCTCGAGGAGAGGGGGAAGGCTTCTCTCTTTCCTGAAAGTCTCCCATGAATATAAAATGAAGATCAAGAAATTCCTTCGGGTGAAATGAAAAAAAAACTTAAAGGTACCAAAGGAGGAAAAGTGACTCCAATGCCGTGTTTTTCACTTCAGAGCACGCGAAAAGGAAAATCGCGACGCACGTGACATGCGTGGCGCACGTGGAACTGAGTCGTCCATTTTCCGTGTAGACTCCAGCTGTTTCAACCCACTTCAAAACGCAACTTGCAACCCTGCAACTCGTAAGCGTGCCCTTTGTCACGGGACGTGTCAGAAAATGAGTTGCACAGTGAGAGCGATGATAAGAAACCACGTTCAATGCGATCCTGTAACCTTGGCTAGTTCCAGCAGAGGGAAACGGTTGGTGTTAGAACACACGGAAAGCATGACCCGCTATTGTTTCCTTTGGAATTTCGCAGTTTGCAATTCCATGTATTCAGAGGGAGGACAAGACAATAAAATACATGTCCAAAGCAACAAATCGGAGTTGAGCTCCATTACATTCAACTGCTCTTATCCCGATCGACCAGCATTGTCCACTCACCTTTTCGGATAAGCGGGCTACGGAATGGCAAATCCGAATTGAATTTCGTTTTTGTTTCCTCATGCATCAGCCGGCGAACTCGGGGCAGGACACGCGCCATCCCTCTCGCACATTTTCCTTCCTCGTTCCGCCTCTCCCCGCCCCTCGTGCGACTCGCTTTTCGCTCCTCTCTCCGTTCGCCTGCGTGCGACTCCGACTGCGAAACGCACACTCTCTCAAGGGGATGAAACTTCATTACGGGAGTTCGGAATACTTCCCATTCGGTTGGGGTTCTAACTCTGAAAATAAATGCAAGTTGAGACTCTGATCGATTTAGCCAATATGGGTTCGCATTCGTTTCGAGATGAAGAGATTACGAAAGTTCAGAATTTTGTTCGCTTCCAGTTCCATATTTAGAGCGACTTTCCAAACTGCGTTTCGTCAATCGCTCGTTACACACGACAGAATGATTTCCGGGACTCAAGCCGTGCCAGTGAGAACGATTTAATTGGCAATTCCCATCTGAATAATTACTCTTCTAAAAAAAAATACATCTCGATTCATTAAGCAACATTTCTACAAGCGTCATTCGCCTTCACTCAGAACTAGGACTGAACCGGTGACTACAAGGGAGAGACAGGAGGCAGGCGCCGAGACGCGTTCACATCCTCATGTAATATTTTGTTCGCTTTGCCCGTCTATTCGGCACCGGCACCAGCACCTCTACTAGAGGCCGATGGCCGATGGTGACGAGATTGCAACACCGGCGGCCGATACCGATGTTAGCCGAAATGTCGAAACAGCCCTAGTGAAAACGCATTGAATTATTGTTTCTTACTTTGTAATTAACGTATTAATTGAAATGTGCTGCACGTCACATATCCTGCTTCCAAAATTTTAAAAGCAAGTTTAAGGAAATTGAGAGAATTTGCAATTGTTCCTGTGTAATCGCGGATTCCTTTAGGAATCATTAACTCTGCCACTATAGGAATCTGTGCTATGAACGGCAGCAGAAGATTCACACTTCGCAAGTGGAAAGTGCATTGCGGAAAGCGACTGCAATTAGGGAAATTACCGTTAAACCGAGGAATCATTCAGCAATTGGACTTTCTTTCACTACATGAATCCGTGCTATGAAAGGTAGCAGAATATTCATGTTTTGGATGGGAAGAAGTGGATTACGGAAAAAGCTAATGAAATACAGGAAATTTCCGCGAAAACGGATTCCTTCAAAAAATAGCAAACTCAGCGACTATATGAATCTCCGCAATGAAAGGCAGCAGAAGATTCGCATTTCGCCAGTGCAAAGTGCATTGCGGAAAAAGCAAATGCGATTCCAGAAATTTCTGCGAAAACGAGAATTCCTTCAGANCTACCTGAATCTTTGCTATATAAGGCAGCAGAAAATCCATATTTCGCGAGTGCAAAGTGAATTGCGGAAAAAGCGACAGCCATTTGGGAAATTTCCGCGAAAACGAGGAATCCAACAGCAATCGTCAACTCCTTCAATACCTGAATCCTTGCTATGAAAGGCAGTAGAAAATCCACATTTCGCGAGTGGAAATTGCATTGCTTAAGAACGACTGCCATTTGAGGAATTTCCGTGAAAAAGAGGAATCCTACAGCAATCTTCAACTGCTTCACTACCTGAATCCATGCAATGAAATGCAGCAGAAAATCCGACTTTCGACATTGCAAAGTGAATTGCTGAAAAGCGACAGCCATTTGGGAAATTTAAGGAAAACGAGGATTTCTTCGGCAATCGTCAAATCCTTCACTACCTGAATCTTTGCTATATAAGGCAGCAGAAAATCCATATTTCGCGAGTGCAAAGTGAATTGCGGAAAAGCGACAGCCATTTGGGAAATTTCCGCGAAAACGAGGAATCCTACAGCAATCGTCAACTCCTTCACTACCTGAATCTTCGCTATATAAGGCAGTAGAAAATCCATATTTCGCGAGTGCAAAGTGCATTGCGGAAAAGCGACTGCCATTTGGGAAATTTCCACCAATTTCGCGAGTGGAAATTGCATTGCTTAAGAACGACTGCCATTTGAGGAATTTCCGCGAAAAAGAGGAATCCTACAGCAATCGTCAACGGCTTCACTACCTGAATCCATGCAATGAAATGCAGCAGAAAATCCATATTTCGCGATTGCAAAGTGAATTGTGGAGAAAACGACAGCCATTTGGGAAATTTCCGCGAAAACGAGGAATCCTACAGCAATCGTCAACTCCTTCTGTACCTGAATTTATGCAATGAAATGCAGCAGAAAATCCGACTTTCGACATTGCAAAGTGCATTGCGGAAATGCGACTGCCGTTTGAGAAATTTCCGCGAAAACGAGAAACCCTACATAATTGCGGAAAAGCGACAGCCATTTGGGAAATTTCCTCGAAAACCAGGATTCTATTAATGAGCGTCAACCCTTTCACTACCTGAATCTTTGCTATGAAAGGCAGCAGAAAATCCGACTTTCGACATTACAAAGTGCATTGGGGAAATCCAACCGCCATTTGAGAAATTTCCGCGAAAACGAGGAATCCGACGGCAATCGTCAACTCCTTCACTACCTGAATCCATGCAATGAAATGCAGCAGAAAATCCGACTTTCGCCAGTGCAAAGTGCATTGCGGAAAAGCGACTGCCATTTGGGAAATTTCCACCAATTTCGGGAGTGGAAATTGCATTGCTTAAGAACGACTGCCATTTGAGGAATTTCCGCGAAAAGGAGGAATCCTACGGCAATCGTCAACTCCTTCTGTACCTGAATCCATGCAATGAAATGCAGCGGAAAATCCGAATTTCGACATTGCAAAGTGCATTGCGGAAATGCGACTGCCATTTGAGAAATTTCCTCGAAAACCAGGATTCTATTAATAAGCGTCAACCTTTTCACTACCTGAATCTTTGCTATGAAAGGCAGCAGAAATTCCATATTTCGCGATTGCAAAGTGCATTGCGGAAATACGACTGCCATTTGAGAAATTTCCGCGAAAACGAGGAATCCAACAGCAATCGTCAACTCATTCACTACCTGAATCCATGCAATGAAATGCAGCAGAAAATCCATATTTCGCGAGTGCAAAAGGAATTGCGGAAAGAGCGACAGCCATTCGGGAAATTTCCGCGAAAACGAGGAATTCTTCGGCAATCGTCAACTCCTTCACTACCTGAATCCTTGCTATGAAAGGCAGCAGAAAATCCGACTTTCGACATTGCAAAGTGCATTGCGGAAATGCGACTGCCATTTGAGAAATTTCCGCGAAAACGAGGATTTCTTCGGCAATCGAGTAATCTTTCAGCACCGGTATACTTGCTATGAAAGGCAGCAGAAAATCCATATTTCGCCAATGCCAAGTGAATTACGGAAAAGCGACAGCCATTTGGGAAATTTCCGCGAAAACGAGGATTTCTTCGGCAATCGTCAACTCCTTCACTACCTGAGTCCTTCCTATGAAAGACAGCAGAAAATCCAAATTTCGCCAGTGCAAAGTGAATTACGGAAAAGCGACAGCCAATTGGGAAATTTCCGCGAAAACGAGGAATCCTACAGCAATCGTCAACTCCTTCACGACCTGAATCCATGCAATGAAATGCAGCAGAAAATCCGACTTTCGCCAGTGCAAAGTGCATTGCGGAAAAGCGACTGCCATTTGGGAAATTTCCACCAATTTCGCGAGTGGAAATTGCATTGCTTAAGAACGACTGCCATTTGAGGAATTTCCGCGAAAACGAGAAACCCTATAGCAATCGTCAACTACTTCTCTGCCTGAATCCATGCAATGAAATGCAGCAGAAAATCCATATTTCGCGAGTACAAAGTGAGTTGCTTAAAACGACTACCATGTGAGAAATTTCCGCGAAAACGAGGAATCCTACAGGAATCGTCAACTCCTTCACTACCTGAATCTTTGCTATATAAGGCAGCAGAAAATCCATATTTCGCGAGTGCAAAGTGAATTGCGGAAAAGCGACAGCCATTTGGGAAATTTCCTCGAAAACCAGGATTCTATTAATGAGCGTCAACCCTTTCACTACCTGAATCCTTGCTATGAAAGGCAGCAGAAAATCCGACTTTCGACATT
>CAJPEV010000557.1:7110-110273 GCA_905338385.1 Darwinula stevensoni | reverse complement strand
TTTCACACCTGTCCGCCTGCCCCCAGGAATGACGGGGTGGACTGAAAGCCCTCACGGGAAGGTCCATCGCTGATGTAGGGAAGCAGGCCGGCAGGAGATGTATTTTAAATGCATGTAACACATAATAATAATAATAATAAAATAATAAATAAATAATAATAATAATCAATTTTGAATAAGGGGCTCGGCCCCCTCAATGAATCATGAAACATTTTTTGTTAGCCTAACTGAAGTGGGAGCGTAATTCTTAGTCATCCTACGAAAGCTAAATTGGAAAGGCGAGTCTGTTCAATTTACAAGCAGACGTCGATAATGGGTTTCCACCTCTTCAAACATGAGAGCGCATTCAAAAGTTGCGGTTTCAATAATTGGAAAGGTTCTCCTCTCAATAGACTGAGACTCGTACGACCGATCTACGCACCAGAAGAGCGTGAGAGATTATTTTCCACGTTGAAGGTACTTGTACAGCAAGGACTAAATATTGCGAATACCTATAAGGGAAAAATCTAGCCCTGTAGACGAGCCGCGGATTGTTTGCAACTTCATGGCGTTTTTGCATATAACGCTCGACAGCTCCTACAGTTGTTTTACTGGTACAGTCAAGGTTCTTCTTAGTCAAGTGGCTCTGGTACCATTGGCTGAAAGCCACAGTCCTAGACCAAGCCTAAATATTTTTTAGAGTACCGAGATTTGGGAAGGGGGGGGGGGGGACAGCGAGGACATGAGAACAAGAAATACTTGTAAAGGAGTATTGTCTCTGAACCCCCCCCCCCCTCCCCCATATTTCTCAACAAATCGCCGTCAAACGATGCAAACAGGGTTCCCTGACTCCAGAGTGAGACGGCAAAAAAAAAATACTTCGTATATGCAACTGACAAGTCCCCCCGTACTTTCCAAACGGTACTAGACCTTTTATCCACAGGCAACACCGGGGCAAGTATTAGAATTTCTCAATACCCTCGACAAAAGAGGCAACCCAATCAAACGAGATCCAGAGTAATTCTGAGCCTGAGAATTGAGAGAAGAAAGTGATGATGTGACTGTATGGGACCTTCACCCTAACTCAGCGGTTTTCAAACTTTTTACGCTGCCCCCCCCCCCCCCTAGAGACCCTGGCTCGGCGTCGCGCCCCTTTCTCTCTGAGAGGAGTACCTAGAAATTGCAATTCAATTCCTATTTTTTCAATCATCGCATGAATGGGGTAATCGTGGGGTAATTTCAACGTTTCAGGGACCCGGGTCACAAGTTAGGAAACGAAATATTATTCGCGTAATTTCATGAGAACGACGCTCACGTGTTTTCGGGCCCAAAAATGATCGAATCTGGACTGGACTGACAACGGTGCAAATCTAATTTTCAAAGACTTGACAGAGAAATGTCTTCGGAAATCTTGCTCTGTCCCGGGAACCCAGCTCTTCTGCGTCATTGAGTTTCTTCAAGTATTTATTTAGACAGAACGAGTGCTCGGACGCTACATTCATCAAGCATTCAAGTTACGCCCCGAAGGGACGCACGATTCATTGGTCATCTTCATTCGAATCGTAATAAATCGCCAATGGAAATGTACACCCTTGAAAAAAGGAATCGAATTTAAAAGTCTGCCCCCTTGAATTTCTTTCATTTAGTCGTGTACTCCTGGAGAGAGTGCCAGAGAGACCTGAGGGAATGTGACTTTTTCACAGTAAAAAAGTTAGATGAATGAAATATTCCATAGTTTTCGAAATTGCTCTTCGTAATAGATAATAAAAAATTAACTCTCATGCCATGTCGCACCCCCCCTGGGACCCTCACGCGTCCCTCCCAAGGGGTCGCGCCCCCCGGTTTGAGAACCCCTGCCCTAAATGGAGAGAAACATTCCTAACCTACTTTTGCGGATCATGCGGGAGGACATGATATGCAGTCACCTCATCATTGGGGGCAGACTGCATAATCCTCTTGCTACTGCGGACTTGGATGCCCCTCTCTAATGTCGACATTCAATCAATGACCATAGCGTGCGTAAATGTACCGAAATCACACTGATATAACGTTCAAAGGGTATTGAGCACTCAACTGGAGCATAGCATGAATGCAACACCTCACTAATGATGAGGCCTGCTCATTACATCATTGAGACAATGTAGATTCAGCATTCCAGCATGCAATCGACCAATGCTCTTCACATTACTACACCATGACGGATATTGAAACCTCAAAATTTTGCAACGTTGAGGCAATGTTGTTGCGCAGATTGGGGCTGTGCGAGGGAAGGATAAATAATATTATCACCTTGGTTCTGTGACACTGTTCTGTGATTATTTTATGTGCAGATTTTTCTTCTTGAAGGGATTTTTCATTGGCTCTTCGGAGGGCATGCCCTTTTTCAGATTTATTTTTATGAATGCGAGTGACTACAAACCCTTGGTAAAAAGAAAAAAAAAGAACGAGGAATTAAATGGAAATTTAAAGTACCATAATATTTTTGTGAAATTGGACATAAATGCCACAGAAGCTAGTGTGCTGCTGCTTGTGAAAGAGAAGTTTCAAGCCGCTCGATGAGATTCGTACGCTGTTCAATGTCCCTGTGGTGTACCACCACAAGGGATGATCCAAGGTCAGCTCGGCCATCAATATCAATTGAGAAGAACATTACAAATTTGCTAGAATATTCTCAATAATAGTGACAATTCGTGCTCTCTGAGAACCTGAATGTCTCATTTGACAAGTATTCAAGTGTGTATGATGAATATTTGTACAGAAAATTTGCCAAACATTCCAATTTAAGGGAATACGGGGGTGAGATCGAACTAACTACCCATAACAAAAACGCAGAAAGAATTCAGTGATGACGCGGAGAACAGAAACTCTTAATGATGTCTGGGAAATCAAGCCAAGTTTCCAATGTCAAAAGATGAGGCGATACTGAGAAAACTTTTCGAACGTCCGAAGAATGGGTGAAGGGAGTCCGTGTTGCTGTTGACACCAGTTTTTTTCTTCATTCCTAGTGCGCTCAGCAAGTTTCCTCTGTATCGCCTCATCCGATGATATTGAAGCTGCTCTCGATGTTCCTACACATTATGAAGAGCTCCTATGCCCGTTTCACCAGTAAAAAAAAAAAGACTTCTGTGCATTCGTTTCGGACGAATAGAATGATATGAACCCCTCACCTGCCTCTGAATAGGAGTGTTCGACCAGTTTTCACAATGAATATTCATCTTCCGCCCATGAAACTCTGAATGATTTTAAGAGACGCTGTTAAAAGCTTTTTGCACCATATTTAATCAAGTTTTCTCAACTCATCAAGTCATCGAGTTTGCTTTTGGTGTTTTACTTTTATTGCCAATGAATGTACATATTACGGGAAAATGTACAGTATAATGTATGAAGGCATAAATAAATATCGGGATTTTTACGTTTCTTCAGTTCGTAGAGAAAGCTTCTGTTTTCATTCAGAGGACTGCCTGGTTTCAGCTCATTAGTGCAGATCTAGTTACCACGTCACTGGTGTTGATTAATTATCACCTACAAGTCCCGTCGAAGACTTGAGAAGAATGGATGAGAGACTCTATGAGGAGGGTTGTTCAACAGTACCTCTGCATCTTCACGACTGGCAAGGTACTGGTACTAGAGAACCGTTGAGAATTTTCAGAAAGTAAAGTATCCATGGTGTTCGACGCATCACAAGATGAATACTCCCCCTGAAGTGTAAGGAAATATTCTGATTTCCATTAAGAGAAGACACCGAGCCAGAAGGTAGAATGCTCCCTCCTTGGAAATGACACCGCACTCAAGATCAATCTCAGAATCCGAGGAACGATCGAGAAAGTTGAGACATTCCGCTCTCCGGGTAATGTGGGTATGACAGCCTCTCACACCTCCTCACCACACCCTTTTCGGATAACTCAATCTACTCTACAGTATCTACACCCTTTGTTCTCAGAGGAGGACCTCTTCAGTTCCAAACCAGGCACATCAAGAGGAGAAAAGAAATCTCTCGATTCGTGGTTTTTCGATATGGAACAGTCAATGACTGGACACTCCCTGTGAATGAAACGACAGCTACGTGAATGAGAGAAAAAGAAAAATTGATCCAAGAGGAAAGACTTGGAAAATTTGCTTGCAAGCAGTATTGTTTCACACCCTTGAAGAAGAGTTACTTCGCAATTTCGAATTTTCATAACCCATACATGTTACCAGCCGGTATAATATGATCAAATCAAATCAAATCCCATGGGAAATGTACATTTTCTCCTGGTAATGTTATCACCGTCGGTGGATATTGTCATCAAGAGTAGACTGACCACTCGATCTAAGTGGCAACTGAAACGCGCAGTAGTGAGGAGAAGAGTGGGGGAATCCTTCACTGGAGTTAAGAGAGACGATTCCTCAGGGCAGAAACGAGAGCTAGAAACAACCTTCATTATTATTAAAATCTGTATGACAACATGTAGACCAAACTCGATTGCCTAGTAACTGCTACCCGCATCCAGACGACTTCTGACTGCTGTTTCCTCCAATGAAGGCAATTCGGTAATAGACGTTCTGAATTTCAAGTGTTCATTCATCGCTACCTATATTTATCAGTTGATGTTATCAAATCCCCTTGCGCCAAGGAGATCAAAATAAGCGGTGCCTACTGTCATCGCATTTACCGTCAACACGAAGGGTCCCATCCACCCATCTCACTCAAAGTTCGGGTAGGGACGTAAAGAGGCATTTTTACCGACGTACATTGTCGAACGTTCATATAAAATTAGATAGGCCCTCCCTCCAGAGGTAAATATTTTTGTGGGAGCACATCCATTCACTGCCTTGTCACTTTTGGCAAAACAAGAAATGGGAGAGATGATGCTCCCATTTCTTGTTTTCTTTGTTTTCTCTTTGTTCACGAAGGTCTCTAACTTCTTGAAGCTTATTCGTGGAAGGAGAAACCACTACATTACCCAGCGCTCTCCCCCAGTTCGCTACAAAGAAAAAAAGTAATTTCGAACTTGAGTCTCAGCCCTCCAGCAACTTAAACTGGTTCCTTTTCAATCTGCTGCTGCCATCGAGTTGAAGAAATCCACCATGCTCCAAGTTATCGATAAATTTTAATTGTCTGGACACAATTCCCCCCTATTTAACCTCTCGAGTGAATATACCACCACCTCTAAAATTCACATACCTCTAAATCGTTGGACTTAAGTTGATAGTATTCGAGGTTTTTTGTTTCAAATTAGAAGCATCCTGCTTTTGAAGGCTACCGAGACTAGAGATAAGTACTGCTCCCCAACAGGTCAATACATCTATGCATTATTTTCAATGAGCAATCTGTCACGCCTGGAAGGGACATAAAAGCAATCTTCGTCGAAAATGTGGACTCTCGTTGTGCCGACATTGAAAGTCCAAGTTCATGACATTCACCGATAATTCACGTTTCCCTATATGTCTGGGAATCCTACATCTCAGCATCTGCAAAGGTGCGGCGTGTCTATCGTGTTATTCAGAAACTCTGAAATTCCGCCGGGTTGCACGACAGTGGACATTAACCTTCATGGAAGCCATAAGCAATTCCAGGACAAAAGTAGCACTTGTATGTGCATCATCATTCTTCCGGGAAGAATTCAGCAGACGGCATAGATGGAGCAATTGAACTCCATGCAACAAAGGATTTAGAATAAAGAAGATACCCTTTGTCTCCTGAAAGGAGAGACTCCAATACAAAAGGAACTCCCGAATCCATAACGCAAGTAATCCTTCCTCTTCCCCAGCTGTTCCTCCCCTCCTCTCCTTCTTCTCTTCTCTCCTACTTCACTCATCCTTCTCCCGTCCTTTATTCATTGGATGGATGATAGGAATAATTGAAAATTAACAGAGAGTTGGGAAAAGCTTTCTTCATTCTGCTTTAAAGGAAGACTATAATTGCGTTCGAAGTTCGTTCCTAGCTCCGTATCTCGATCGATAAAGGCTCAAGAACTGGAAGTGTTTTCTTTTGGAATCGCGGCTGAAAGGTTTTTCTTTCCTCTTGGGCTTCCCAATTAGATTTAAGCTGGAAAAATGATGGGAAAGTGAACCATTTATGATGGATAAGAAAATAACTTCTGCTCTCGAATTTTTCGATGTCAGCAGAAGGAAAAGCTTCACCAGCAGGTGGGGTGATTCCATAAGCTTCCAACCATGAGAACAGGAAAGAAAGATGGACTCAATAAAGGCCGCCATAAAATTACGAGAAAGGACAATTAGGACGAGGCAGTTCCATGGGCATGAAGGTCTTCATAGGTACACTCGGCTTTGATATATCGACCTCCCAAATACCCACATTACTGGTAGATATGAGTCTCATATATTTAGACTGCGAGACGATCTTCTCTCTGTGACAAGGTTTTCTGAGTGAACATTATTATGAAAGAGAATCTACCTCTAATATTCAGAGGCACTGATGGAGAGAAGGGTATTATGTAAGCCGAGACAAAGAGAAAGAAATTCCTGCCAAAAGAATAAAATTATAATGTTAAGAAAGCGGAAGAAACGCACCCATGCGTGAAGCCATGAAAGAGAAATTAAGATTTCAGTTGGTGGCCCGTGACCCATTTCGAGTCGAGCTTTCCTACAAATTAGGTCCCTAGAATGAACCTACATTTCGAACCCAGAGATGAATGCGTTTAGTAAATTTTGCTCTTCAGGGCCCTTTCCCCTTTGTTTGTGGCAATCTACAGGGTGTCCCATAAGTCAAGCATCATAGCGAAATCCACATGTAATGTGTGGGACAGGCAGTCAGCGAGAGGTTGCTCAGAGGTTCGATAATGGCAATCCGGATCGGCCGTCAAAAACACTGTCAAAAACAAAGTTGAGGAATGTTCAAGCAGAATGGTAACGTCGTCCGAGAATATGCATCGAGAATAACGGCGAACATATTGAACATATGCTATACATGTAAGTGTAAAATGTGTGAATCAGTTGTACGGGTGGATTCACGGACTCGAAAGATATTTCCCCGAATTGTTTATTCCCCGATAGGAAGTTTCCCATAATTACTTTTTCAGAGCAGGCTTTTCTTCAGAGCAGACTCTTTCCCGGAAGGTCTTATCCCAGGAAGGTTTTTTCCTGGAAAGGAGACTTTCCTGAAAGACTTTCTCCCGACGATCCTCGAAAGGAAAAAAATCCCGAAGGAAATTTCCCCTTCGCCTTCGTTCCCGAACGGAGAGTTCCACTCAACAGACATGAGAACTGAACGTAGAAAGGGAACTAAGCCCTCCTGAAAGCCAGGACCCTATTTTCCGCATCGACATCTGGAACAACCATGAACGTGTGATGAACGATCTTCCCCGTGCAACGAATGTCGTGGAAGGTTGGCATCGTGCTTTCGGGAAGGCTTGGGGGGGGGGGGAAAGCTATAGTATCTCTTCCAATTCATGAATGTTCTTCAGAGGGAGCAGAGCTTGAATGAAACTCCTTGCTGGAGTCCGCCCCGGAGACAGAAGATATATTTCAACCTGGGCCTCAAAATTAAGACCTTGGTCCAGTGATATTGGGAAGGGCCGATAGCTCGCAATAACATCCTTCAAGGTGTGTCGCATAACGTGCGTTACTGATTTGATGGATAAGACGGATGTTATGCATAGAAGGAGCAGGTGTTTTAAATACTTGCAGGAGAGAATGATAGATTTCATTCTCTTGTTGAGTACTGACTGAAGAAAGAAGAAAACCAATGGCTGACATTGAGAACAGGTTGCCTACTTGTCGGGTGAGTCTCCGCCGGGAAAGGCGGAGACTCATCCGATGGGGATAATTCCATCGGGGAAATGTTCTTTATGGAAAATTTACTTTCGGAGTTTCGTCCTTCAATGAAAAGACCGGACACGCGTAGAAGTCTTGCGAGGCATAGCGCAGCTCATCGGCTGCGTCGGCTTCACCCGAATCCTCATCGAACCGGTTTCGCAGGTCAAGTCCTAATTGAAATCCCATGCCCTTGATTCTGATCATTATTACCTGGCGTGAATGTGGCCAACTCGAATCTCAGACCGATGTGCTTCACATATTTTTGAGTTTACATTCTTCATGTTCCGGCATCAGGTTTCTTAAGAAGTTTTGGACTTAGTTGTTTTCGTTTAAGAGGGGATGACTCCCTCTTTCCCCGAACCTCGGACACAAAAACCTGTGTGGATCAAGAATTATTCGTAGAAGTGACGGTAGGACCGACGGAACGCGAGATGGACGAGTCCCCGGACGATGGGTGATGGAGCCCGACGATCTCGGCCTGATCCGTTCCTCTTGGCCTCGTTCTTCTCCCTCCGTTCTCTCCACTACTGGTCGACTCATCTTGACGCAGAGAAACAGAAAACACTCATGAAATCAGGACGGGAACGAGATGGCCATCCAGAGGCCGGTCGGAGTCACCCACGTGTACTCGAGAGACCTTTGACTCCACGCGATATCGTAAGCCTGGACCGCGATGGGATCAGGGGACGTGATGTTGCGCGGTGGCATATCGTATACGCACGTGCATGTGAAGACCCGATACGATTTCGTCGCTTCAAATGTGGCTTCTTCATCCGACCCCTTTCCCATTCCCACGAGTGTTCCATTTCTTGTACTCGAATGATAGTGAGTACGAGAGCTCCTTTTCTTGGAAAATTCCACTCGAGGCATGTTCTCCCTTTTTTTGTGCAATCATGTTCCCGTACCTGGTGCATACGTTGATGGAGGCTCCACAGAAGACTAACAGGGGACGTGTCGCAGTTCAGGTCCGGCGTTTCTTAATCCCCTTCCCGACTGTGATAACATTCCATTGCGAGAAACAAACCCGCGTTGGCAATCATGCCGTCGTTGCGATCACCGGAATGAAGCTATAAGTGCACGAAGAAATGAATCGGTAGTCGTTTTAAAAATGAGGATGGTATGCTGTAAGTATGTCGTACGATGTATGATGTTATATCATTCGATATTGTGTTGAGCCAAGGTCATAACTGGATGCTTTTGCACATTCATTTATGACCTTGACGATCCTATGAAGACGCAGCAGAATCGTGAGGAGTTAGGAGGAGGAGGATACCTTCCCACTCCTCCTCTCGAGGAGGAGTGGGAAGGTATCAGGGGGAAACATTTCCATGGGTGCAAGATGAAAAAATGTTTTCATCGTGCACCCATCACTGATACTAAGATATGCTCCCAGTCATCATTTGTTACGTCATGTTTGTGCTGCGTGTAAGTGATATGTATAATAGACAAAAGATGACAGCATCTAGTTTAGCAAATAGGTCAAAAAGGTACCCACGCAATTAGCATTTCCTTTTAAACTGCTTTTTTCCTTACAATTTGTTGCATCTCAATTACTCATTCCATAGTACCATATTATACAAGAATTTCCTTTTTTCGTGCTTATTCTCGTGATTCTTATTGTTCCCTCTCCAAGAGATAGCAGGATTCGAATTAAGAAGAGTATCCCTCTTCGACCGATATATGCCAGGAGTAACTTCGTCAGCCAGGAAATTCGTGCGTCTTCCTTTTCCTCCAAGCTCCTCTAGATCCTCTAACGAAATCATCGGAACGATACTTGAAGGCTTCATTGGAAGAGAACGGGGGAACCGTGTGCTGCATTCATATGCAACTCTCTCCTATCACATGCAGAGCGCGCTTTTTTTGCACTTTGTCCCCACTTATCTCACACGACGTGGAATCTAATAGAATGATAAAATCGAAAAGAATAATTCATTAAATTTTATTGGGAAAACCCTTGACGTCATGGACAGACCCTTTTCTTACCTTAAAAATAATTTCTCATTCCTTAATTCCACGTTTTCCGTCAGACTGCCGAGAACGAGAAATGTTTGCCTGATGGCAGGATGATTGGCATTGGGAAATCCTCTCGTATCTCTTGCAGAGCGAAATGGGTATTTGATGTTTCGCCTTCTGAATCTCTTATTTCAATTACGCGGGGCATTTATTTTGCGATTTGACTGCTTCTTCGTTGAGGTCAGAGTGAGCTGGAACGTGAAGGACCAATTTTTTATTATTATCGCGATGTAAACATAATATCTTATGCTCACTGTTCAAAAAGACCTCAAAAATAAAAATTCCCAAAGAATCCACCTATGTGGCTTCTTTGGGAATTTCTCTCTTTCAAAGCTTTATTAGGGACTTGGTTCCTCGAGCAAGCCCCAGAGTGCCCGAGAGGGGAGAGACCTCTAAGCATGAGACACTTCCTTCTCTAGATTCGTGACGTTAAAAGAACCCTGGAAGTGCAGGCCGAACACGGGTAGAGTGTTCTTGAGTGCCACTCGGGTCAAAATTGGGTCTTTCCAGGACTCACAGGGGATTCGAGGCTGCTTGAGGTTTGAGATTAAATGTGGGGGTTAGATGAGAGGAAGACGTAGACCGAGCTAATCGAGCGTTTAATTGTGGCACTGGCAGATGGACTTAAGCCGGGATTGCTTCTGGGGCATTAAGTACTACCTCTACTATTTACATCTACAACCGTAGCACCTGACGGCAGAACTCTCTGGATAGGGTTTGTGAGTCAGACTTGTGGTCTCAACCCCCTGAAGACCCAGGCTGCCTGACAAATTCCTAGGATAGGATCTTTCGCTGTCCCTTCTCTTTTTAACTTCCCTAAGCCTTGCCCCATACCTGCAAGCTGCCTCTAATAGTTCGGACTCTGATCTCTAAGTCCCACGCATCTGGGTCCGAAGGTTGGGCATTTTCTGTTGCCCTTGGATACTTTCGGACAATTTCGGCACCAAATAACTTCTCTTACTCTATCTGTGCACCTTGGTTGGGGGCAGTTTACTACCCAGCCAGGTAATTGCCTATTTAGCAAATATCTTTCTTTCTTTAATAATAGGTCCATTACTATATAATATTAAAATTAATTGTTGTCCCCTTCAAAGTATTACCCCCTCGATGCTACGCACTTATCCCAACGCTCCTGCATCTTCTGGAAGCAATGCTAGAAGTCCTGGAGTGTAAGACTCTTAAGCTGCCTCGTCGCATTTTCCTTGATGCTTGCAACGCCTTCAAATCTTTTTCCTTTCACATTGAAATTTAATCTTGGGGAACAGGAAAAAGTCACACGGAGCCAGATTCGGTGAATAGGGAGGGTGGGGCAACACAGGAATTTTTTATTATAGCCATTTCTCTCGAATTGCGAGAGCAGTGTGGGCCTTGTCGTGATGCAAAAACCAGGCTTCATTTTGGAAAAGTTGGGGCCATTTTCTTCTAATTTTTTCTCGCAGACTGGTCAAAACATCTTTGCACTAAGCCTGGTTAACTGTCTGGCCTTGTGGGACAAACTCATGATGCATCAGGATCATGATGCATGATCGAAAATTCGAAGAAAAGCACAGAGACGACCGGATTTCATCACTCGTGATTCGCGACTGGATCCTAGCGCAAAGGAGGTTTCACCATGCGTGCGGTTACCCCCCCCCCCCCCACTCCCACCTACGCTAGTCCTAGTCCCCTACCTAAAGCGGTTTATTGGTTCCCCCCCCCCCCCCCCACTCCCACCTACGCTAGTCCTAGTCCCCTACCTAAAGCGGTTTATTTTTTAACAAGAAAGTACTGGTAATTTTTAAAATCAGACCTCGTATATATATACAGGGTGTCCCGTAAGGCAGGACCCATAGGGAAAAATTAATAAAAATTACAAAATAGTCCAAAAAATTTATTACATAATTTGTTCAAAGTGTCCGCCGTTGTGTCGCACACATAGTTGAAGACGCAATCTCCACTGCAACCGCACTTTCTGAATCACAGTCACAGAAATTTCTTGACACGCCTCCACAATGCGTGCTTTAAGGTGGAAAATGCTCCCTTGAAATCCCTATGGGTCCTGACTTACGGGACACCCTGTATAATATATATCCTTCCACGGCGACTGCCGGTATTGGGGGTATGAGGGGGATGAACCACATCCCAGACCTCATACTCGCCTGATTCTGAAGTACACTGCGGAGGATTCTGGCCGTGCCCAAGATTGCTGTACGCTGGAGGATTTCGAGTGAGATTTCACACTCCAGCTTCTTGACATGTCCCTTGAGGTCTTTCAGGATGCGAGGAACGTGGTTGTTCAATAAAGCAGATGAATGAGGAATCATTTTCTACTTCCTCTCTCTCTCCGTCTTTCTTTCTCTATCACTTGCAAATGAATTTCATGTGTCAGTGACGGCATAATGTATTCAATGTGATATTGTCATGCTCATGCCGATGTTAAGTGTCACAGCAGAACTGACCTAGGTATAGAAAAGTGCGTGCCACTGACGTTGAATTAAGAGTCACGGTAATGTTTTCTTTCCTTATCCAAGGTGGTGAAGATGCTTATCGTGGTGGTGGTGATTTTCGCCGTGCTCTGGCTCCCCTACAGAGGCATGGTTGTTTACAACTCCTTCGCCGTTCTTCTTGGAAAGCAGCGTTTCATGAACCTCTGGTTCCTTATCTTTGCCAAGACCTGCGTATATGTCAACTGGTGCGCATATCCCCATTTCTATTTTAACGATTCGTTTCCTCTTCAACTGTATAAATCGAAGTCTTCAGGAGGGAAATTTTGAAAAGTATTATTCTTTTCCTCTTGGCTTCAATTTCTGTATTGCCAGACATTTGTCGTTCCCACAGGACACTCCTCTAAAAGTGAGACTGCGTCTGAGCATTATTTGGATCATGGGCGACGTCTTTGACGTCAGCGATGCGTTATCGACGCATCATCTAGGAACAACGAAATTGTTTTTCTCTGACATGATAGTTTTTTTTATTTATTAGCCGCCTATATCATCAATGGAGTCTCCCTAGTGGCAGAGGCGCACTCGAGCTCAGAAATGACCTCAGGAGAAGAAAATGAAGGGTTTTGGTTCCTAATCCCAGAAGCACAGAGACTCATGATAAGTCGCTCGTTCCTTCCCCTTAGCCTCTGGACTCGCTCCCTCGAGAGGAGTTATGAGTTATCTCCGTCATCTCTGGTGGAAAATTGGTCTCACACAGACCCGCTAGAGGATTAAAGGATATAATGTGCCACTCAGACTAGTCGAGTACAATGGTTCCTCCAGGCTCGTCTTTTCCTTTCTCCCTTACGTTCTTTCTTTACCGTTCGCCCCATTTCCTCAAACTGGAAAGGCAAGCGAGAAATGACCAAAGGATTCGGGGAGCATCTGCGGCCTCTCATTCCTCATTCCTGAGAGGCAAAGTAAAGAAAAAGAATTAAGGGGTAAAGAAAAACGAGAAGCTAGCCTCCTGCAAAGAAAAAAGGCTTAGAAAGAAAAGAGAATGCGATGTGGCTTTTTTGATTATCCATTGTCCTCCTCCATTTTACTGAAGGGTTCAGTCGAATAGCGAAGTTTCTTAAATAATTTTTATTTTCTGGTATGAATAAATCCTGATCATTTCTCTCCCATGACTAGGTCTGCTAATATTATATATAGCCCTGGATAGACCCTAATTATATCCTTCCTCTCGAACACGGCGACGGACCTCATCAATCTCCATTACTCTTTTTCCTCTTACTTTTGCTCTTCTTTCCATTAGCTCCCTTACATTTCGCTCCATCCGTTTTGGCTTCCTAGTAGTGAATTCGGAAGTGATTCAACGATGTTGAGGTGGGCATTTCCTCATTATCGTGCCTCTTCCCCCTCTTTTTTCGTCTGTTGCAGCGCGATCAATCCGTTCCTGTACAGCGTGATGTCAGCAAAATTCCGTCGGGCCTTCAAGCGCCTCTTGTGCATCGGAAGAGGGAGATGGAGCAACAGGTGGACCATGGATCCAGATGCAGATTCCTTGCACATGCGAACCGTCCACACGAATTGCTCCCCCGATACCATTCGGAATCGTCACAAGGACACTCTCCTCTAGAGAATCTCTGTCTTCGTTTCATCTTTATATGTTCGTCTACCCATGTACTCAGTGTGAATACATGTACTTGTGGAAAACGTATGACAGGTGTTCCATTGTTCAACGGTAAATCGACTGTTCGATCTCCGTACTAAGAAAAAAAAATGGTTGGCCAACAGAATTCAATGGAATTGTACCCCTAAAAGTCTGTGGCAGCATTCTTGTCTCATTACCCACTCGCAATGTGGGTAATGGCAAGTTTCATTGTGTATATGATAATTAAAAAGTATTTAGAGGTTTGGGGGGGGGGGAACACACTGAACAACCCAAAACTTGCCCATGTTTATGTGCAGGTTTAATTTCGATCATCAATATAAATTTTTCCCTCATTGGTGACCATTTTCTTCCTGATTCAACAAAAAATAAAAGGATGGAACTGTGCGAGGAACTATCTGACGTGACTTGTCATTCCTTCTGTAGCGCTCCAATGACTGACCTCTACACCTTACAGTTGGGTTTTTGCACTTGATGGAATCTAGCTGATCAACGTTGATCTACTAGGGCTATGACCCTACCAGGCTAGGGTACGTTTCGTACTTCACTCTCTATTTCTACTCGGTTGGAGCTGAGAGACCGAAAATTGTTGGTTGAAGGCGAGCGTATGTGAATCTGGAGATAGCTAGATTCTCTCCTTTGCTGGTCGGATCCGGGAGGACGATAAGGAATGCTAGAGCGAGATTGGAGAATGAGCGTGTTCCGGTCGCGGAACCTTAACAACCCCCCAAAAAATAGTTTCCTTTATCATGATTGCGGCCAATCACGAGAGAAGCGCGAACCGAGCTGCATTGAGTGGTGAGGTAAAGATTTCTTATCCTTTTCATTATCATCTCAGGTATTCAGCTTGCCATCCCAAAAACTGGTCGGTTTATTGCGCCGGGACATTATTTGCCTATTCTTTTCCTTTCGCCAGATTCCACACTCTTGAAGTTACCTTGGACTTTACGTAGAATTGTAAAGGAGAATAAACTAAGTCTGTGTGAAACTCAATCCACATACGAGTCCTTGCCTTCAACTAATCGTTTTTCGTCATTTCGTAATTGCTAATCATCATTTCGTCGGTAATTATTCAAGCGTCCTTTCGTACTTATAGTAAACCTTTTCAGTGATATTCTCAGGCTTGCCTGCAATGATGCTTACCCGCACCTCCCAAAGGCTTGTCGATGGCGTGGGATGATGAAGAGAGGGTAAATACTGTAGAGCCGGTATGCGGACAAAATCTCGAACCCAGAATCTCGAATGGACGGAATCTCAAATTCCATATTCTCGATCGAATATACGAAAAGTACCCACAGAAAAAAGCCCATACCTGCAAAGTATGTGCAAATGCCCACTTGATATATAAATATAAATATATAAATCATTAACAACGTAATAAAACATGAACATGAAGAAGGAAATTCGCAAGATATACATTCCAGAATGTTTCAACACCGGATCAATGAAAGTAGGATTGTTTCCAGGAATGCACAGGAAAACGTGGGAAACAGGTCATTTGAGATCAGATCAGACATGTGGGATTATGTTGCTACTTGACCCATGCTTTGGACACACTCCGATGGTAATAGGATAATTGAAATGTGGCGTACAAAGTTTGACATAAGAGTGCCCGATCACCTGAAATTATCTCGGAGATAGGGGCGCGTTGATCCGGAGTGAATGGTGGAGCTCCCTACTGAGGATCACGTGAGAAAATCTTTAAATAGTGTTTTCGACAACCCCCTCGTGCTCCCCGTGGAGTATGGGGAGGAAAGTAAGATGCCGGTGCCTGAAGCATTTGCAAACAGATAAAATATAGTTATGGTATATTGTGGCTATCCATTTCAGTTCGAGTGATGCCTCCCAGTTCCTCTTTCTAATCCCCGTTAATCCCAAACCCGCGGTCGACTTTTGTGGCTGAAGGTTTCTCTGTATCTATGTCCCTATAAAAGCGTGCAGACGCCTCACCTCAGTCAGTCAGGATTTCGATCAGGAGTCCAATATCATGGCCGAATTCGTCAAAAGTCACAAAGGAAACGAAGAAGCTCGTTCTAAACGGGTATATTTACGAACGCGATTTGCTTGGAAGCAATGGGACCATATACTTGAAATGCGTCGAGGATGCAAGGGAAGAGTGATTCAAGACAGCGAGAGAATCAGAAGGCCGCAAGAAGCACGATCATCTAGTTCGTCCTACACAATTTGGAGTCAAACGCGTAAATTGTCCAATTGATTATTTTGACTGACAATGAAGAACATCCAAAGCGTTTTCTGTTAGAGTTGAGATGCTTGTGTGGGCTTAGCGGCGGACCTCACCGAGGAATGGAGGAGGAGCCACCCCCTACCGGACACCTCCCCCGGACCGGGACAAGGAGGTGGAGGCGAGACTAGATGGTGGACTAGAGACAGAGTGGATGTGATCGTGTGACATTGTATAACGGTGTGTATTGTATGTCTGGATTGTATACGGACCTGTAGATTATTCCCGTCGTCCTCGACTTATCAACTTCCCTCCTGCCTGGTGCCTGTAGACTGTACGAGTGAGCTGTGTACATTCAATATATCCATTGTTATTGTCGCTGAACAGCCTAGTCCTTCCGAATCTCACCGGTACTTATCTAATTGGAGTCAGTCCGTATATAATAGCGCCCTCTTGCGTACACGGAGAACACGCGATCCCTTTCGGCAGCCTCGTCCACACTTGAATAGGAGAATATGGAGGTCGAGATTTCGTCTTTCGAGATTGTGGATTTTCGAGATTTTGGGTTTCGAGGTTCTGTCCGGGACTCAATAGAGCCATCTGAGGGAGAGCTGAGCCGAGGGAGAACAGATCAGCGGAAAATTCGGCTTTTATTGTCAGCCTCGAGGATGATTTCCTTTCTTTCCCCTTCTGGAGTTCACACCCCCAAGCCACTTTCCATGTCAATCCATTCCATTCACGATGGATCCAGTGCCAGAGAGAGATATGATGAGGAACATACAGTGACGCGTCAGGGATTTTTAAAAATCTCTATTCATTGTAACTTGACCGAAGGTCGGGAATCTTAGACGCGTTCCTGGGAACATATATTAATGCAATGTGGTAAATCTTGACTTAGGAGGCATTTCGATTAATCAAGTATTGTACACTGTAAAAAATAATGGTTCTCCCCGGAACTTTTTAATGGTTCCATAGAGAACCACCTATGAAAGTTACATGTAGCACCTTTACAAAAGGTGTCACTTGAAACCCTTTCATTAACATTGTTCCACACAGAACCATCACCATTCGGCCAAACAACGTTGTCAACTTTGAACAAAGGTTCATTTCTCAACGTTTGGGCATTACAGTACCTCCTCCACTTCTCGGGTCTGAACTTTATAGCTGGGTACTTATTAAGTACTGTCATCCCAGAGAGGGTTCCTTCCAAAGGACGGATCTCAGGGATTAATAGTACTCTATCGAGTATTGATGTCCCGGAGGAATCCCGCTGAGGTTGTATTACTTTCACTATATCAGAACTAGAGTTTAGTACACACCTCTTTCTGTCCAACGAAGGAATTACATGTCTAGCAGCGTCCCCAGTTTGATTTCATTCTAGAGGAGGAGCCAGACATATCCCTGCAGTCATTTTTCATGCTCCTTTCTCGAATGAGATAAAAAAAATTCAGCCCTTAGTTAGCGCCATGTAGAGACTTAAGAAAATTGAGCATATCTCTTCGGACACCCTGGTCAGTAGTATTTGGAGTCTCCTTCTACTGGGTTACCTCCTTGAGCGAGTCTTTCTAGGAATTCCAAAGCCTTCCCTTAAGTTGTACATGGGAAAAGACCGGGTACTGTGTTCAAAAATACAGGGGATTCATTCCTATGGCAGTAAGGTGAGAATCGCAAAGTCGGCGCTTAGGCGCCATCTGGCGCCGATTGGTAAAACCTATTTTAGAAAAGAATGGGAATGAGGAGGAAGGGGGGGGGGAATTCTGAGTGAATGGCGCCCATTTTGAGAAAGAGCAAGAAATAGTTGTACCTAGAACCAATGGCCAGTTCCAGAGGTTCTACAAGAACGATGGAGTTTCATATGGTTCTACATCTGTGCTTGAACCAATTCATATGGTTCTACAGTACCTGGAACCTTTTTAAGGGTGTAGAACCATTGAAGAGTTCCAGCCTGAACCATTATTTTTTACAGTGTAAGTTACGAAATCCTCCCCCGAAAACGTATTTCTTCATCTGATAGACGACTTTATGTAGCAACGGAAGAGAAGGGGAAAGGGCGACCAGTGTCTCAAACGCTCTCATCTCTGTGATCATGTCAGGGGAAGAAATGGAAACATCCTGCTGAATTGGACTTATCCACTTGATGAGAAGGAATGGATGTGGTCGCATGCGATAGGGAGTGGGAATCGAGAAAATGAAAATCCGATCCCTCCTTGATAGGAAAACTGATTGGTGTCTTCAGAGACGTAGTTCAGCTTAGCGTTCGTTAACTCATTCACTGCTCACACGATGTGTAAACCACGGCTTCGGGACGGAATACGGAACGTTATTCACCAATGACCGAGGAACGAAAAACCGGAACGGAACGAAATTGATTACTCCCGAAAACGGAATAATTTCGCTCCGTTCCGTTCCAAATGCCCAGCCCATTTTTTCTTTTGCAACCGCGATTTTTAAAGAAAATTGATGGTGTATCACGGATATGAAGGAAAAAAATTGTTGCGTGTGCTATATTTCCGTGTGGAACAGTAGAATGGAACAGAACGCAATGGAACGGAAATATTACCTGGAACGGAACGGAACAAATTAATTATTGTTGAACGGAACAGAAACCGGAACATAAGTGGTTCAGGTGAAACGGAACGGAACGCGGAAATAATAAAAAATCAATTCCGAAGCCCTGGTGTAAACACGTAACACCCTAACTCTGGCTGTGTTCTAGCTTGATGTGTTCATGAGTCACGATTTTATAAATTTCTGATGGAATTATTTTTGCATTATAATTTGCAGCAAGTAAATTTCCCGCAATTTCCTGTAGCATACAGCACTTAATGTATTAACTTCTAGGTAGCGGTGAATGGGTTAAATGGATGCATTCTGTTTACCTAGGTAAGTAAGTACGGAATGCTCCTGGGAGCTGCATGCAATCATTGTAAAATGATTACTTTAATCGTCGGAGGGAGCAAGGGAAGACAGAGGCTTACACAGTAAAATTATTTCCGATAGAAATTGAAACTGAAAAAGGTTGTTGTGAAAAGGTGAACACGCCCGAGTGTTCCGTTTCCATATCTTGCAGGCCACATCAAACGTCTCTTCCATTGGAATTCATACTTTATTCTGATCTTTCATGCAAATTGATTGGAATAAAGCTGATCAATATAATGGCAAGCGGATCAATAAGTATCAAAAGGTGAAAGTTTACTCAGATTTCCCCATAGTTGTCGAGAAACGAGTCATGAGGACGAGGCGCTCAGACGGGTTTGGAGTCCCCTGTCCATTTTCAATTTCCGATTTCTTTTGAATAATTGCTCATTGCCTTGCTATATTTAATGTATACGTCTGTTAGGAACATATCAATCCATACACAGTGAGAGCAGACATATTCCGGTTAGAAGTCGTTGGTCTTTTTGCCATACTCTGTATACGTGCAGCTGCGTGGCGTGGGGGGGACCAGGGGAGGGGGCACGTGCCCCCCCAGTTTCAAGAAAAGAAGCCAAAAAAGAAGGTAAAGGCCTAGAAATGCATGATAACTGTATCTCAGTTTCCGCTCCACCCACTTTGTCCTGTGCCCCCCCCCATTACTTATTCCATCCACGCTACGTGTATGTTATAATACATGTCTTATAAACTATTGTGTACGACCTTAGAGACGATGTGTGAATGAGGCAGCAAAGAGAGATATCCAAAAACTCTGATGTCAGTTCAGAATTGCCCAAGATCCTATATCTGGATTAGAACAGAATTCACAGTTATGGTCCAGCTTGAAATTTGACCTATAGCTGCGAATTTAAATGGAGATGAAGAAACAGGGGGGTAGGACAGGACACACATACTCACACACTCATACACGAGCAGAAGATTGCTCTCTCTCACTCCCCAATTGTTAGAGGGATGGTTCTTAATGGAGTGGTCGGATCTCTGAGGGAGGCGCAAATCGGAAAATTTGAAAGCTACTCGTCTTGAGAGCAATTTCTTTAGTCCACATTTGCTTCGTGCTTGTCTGAGTTTCTCTGTCTAACATTAGCACGTCAACTCTCGTAACTCCAAGGCCTATAACCCAAACATGACAAAAATCAACACTAGTTCTTCTCTCTCTGTCGGTTAATAAAAGAAGCAGGATACTAAGCTTCATCAGGCATTTCATCGTCAAATAAAGGGTGACGAAAAAAATGTCGTTACAGGTATAATGACTTTATTGTTCTTTTCCTTGAACTGAGTTCAACCTCAGATGGATACTTTTTCAATAAAAACCGCAATCTGTAACTTGATGAAGCTTCTTGTATCACCATCCATGTTGCTTGGATGAAAATAACTGGAAGAATAAATTTGTACAAAGTATAAAGCTGTAACGACATTTTTTTCCGGCCACCTTTTAGAGCTCGCGCGTTATTCTTCCGTTGTATACAGCACTTGTAATAATATTGCGCTCAATTTTGGAGGCCTGCAAATAAATATGAATTAACATCGTTAGAGAGGATTCAGCACCTGAACCCTCTCAACTCATCTACTGGCTACGAAAATGATAAAGGAGATGCAAAAACTTTCATATCAGACACATTTAGAGGAGTTGAGACTAGATCCACTCTAGAGAAAGGTAAAGAGGGGGACCAAGGCTTTTAAGATCATTAACAGAATCGATAACACAGTCGAAGTTTTTGCATTCGATGGTAGCACCAGAGCGAGAGCGAACATATTTAAGCTGTGTTAACCCCAAAATATGATTCAGGTCGCGGAAAGAATACTCATAATGAAGTGAATACGTGGAACTCGTTAGGTGATGCTGTCGTAACTGCCCCTTCCATGACAAGCTTCAAGAAGAGGCTAGATGCAAAATGAAACAAAATGATAGCAATGTAGCTGTAAGGAACAATGCTGTAGGTAGATACATTCCCACAAAAATAATTATCATCTTATGCGCATCTATGGTGACCTATCTTATGATCTTAGAGAGTTCGACCTGGGCACAGGACGTCATATTTGACGTCCTGTGCCCAAGTCGAACCTGCCTTTCAGAACCTTGAACCTTGGGTAGGGTGAAACGGAGATATGACAGTCTTGAGGAGAACAACCTTGTGCTGTGTTCGTTCGCGGGGACGGGAGCACTCATATACAGGGTGTCTCAAAAAAATGTATACACACTTGAATCAAGAGTACAGTAAAAACTCATTAACTCGAACATTTGGGGACCAGGCAAATCGTTTCGAGTTATCCGAAGTTCGACTTATTAGAAATTGCCTCTAACCGTAAAAAAAAATTACTCGCGTTAAGGGATATAATAGTGCGATTTTTCCGTCCTCGAGAATCCAATTTCAAGGAGTGACTCCCTTCTCATTATAAATGGCTTTTATTCATGTCTATGGAAACTTTGATACTCCATATGCAAAATTCATTCATCACAACGCCCTTCATCCGGTATTCCAGAAACCAAATATGACGGGATTTGCCAGAAGTGAGAGCAATAGGCAGACAGGGAAAGTGCAGAAGGTTGCTTCTTTTTTATAGCAGAAGCTTTTCAGTTTTAATCCTCTCCACTGGCGTCTGCGAGGGAGGGGGAAGCAGAAGAAACAAAGAAACAAAAGGATTTTCTCCCATACAGGTTTCTTGCCTTTCACTTATTCAAAAAATCGATAGGTCCCACAATAGTTTTTCCTCCTTTACACCCCGATTTTGAGTTAGCCATGAGAAAATCGTCATCGGGAGTGAAAATTTCGTTCGAGATATACGGAAATTCGAGGTAAGCGAATTCGAGTTAAACGGAATATTTAACATGGTGTCTTACGGGATTCGGCCGGGGCCAAGCATTGAACTTCGAGATAAGCGGAATTTCGACTTAACAGGATTCGAGTTAACGAGTTTTCACTGTATATATTAAATAATTCAGAGAGGGACGATGTTTAATGTGACATGTACAGTACCTAACAGATGACAATGTGTAATGGAATTGTGATGAAGGCAGTATTGAGAGGCACGACTGAATGTCCCGGGTTCAGTGGTGTAATGGTAGCACACCTGACCGGCAACCAGGAGGCCTGGGTTCAATTGCGGGCTGTCCCCTGGCTTTATTTCGTCCTCTCTCTTCCATCCAACCTCCCTACCTACAGTTCTCGTGACAGAATGATTGCTTGTCATCAGGCAATTTTTTTCCCACGAGACAGTATGTCACGCCAGATGACACAAGCTCACTTGACCTTAGAGCAATCTAAGTTGATTTTGAAGTGATTCTGGAAATCTGAGAACACATGTGAAGTGCAAAGAAGGTGGAGAAACGAACTTGCAACTATGCCATCATGATGCACTAGAACTTTCAAGGATTCATGATAAGTTTGATGCTGATGGTACAGTGCATGGTCTCCCAGAACATTGCTAGTACGGTAATGCACAAACGATGTTCTGATAGACCCCACCAACAGTCAACTGTCATCAGTGCCTGAATGCTAACGGTGAACAATTTGAACATCTGTGGTAGTGAACTATGCAATTCAAACCCTTGCTTCTCCACACACTGAACATTGTACCTCACTGAAGTACTTAACATATATATATTTTTAAATTAAAGTGTGAATACATTTTTTGAGACACCCTGTATTTATTGGGACATTCCCCTGGTTGGTGACATGGAAGAAAGGATGTTTTATTCAGGATGAAAGGCTCCAGAACCAATTAGGAGTAGACCGGGAGGCTCCGTGGTCTCGCAGTATTACTCTCTCTTTTGTCCCGACAACTCGGCTTACCTGTGAACTTCCCCCTCTTTGAGCTGTGATGGCTCTCTACCATCAACATGGCTCACCAACCTCACGTTGATGAGCCAAGCTCATCCCTCACGCAGAGGTCGATGTGAGTTGGCCGCTTGTTGGAAGCTAAATCGAATGATATCAAAAACAAATTTAAAAAAACAATTGGAGTTGCTACCCTCCGTTTCATTGGCAGAGCAATAATAAATGCTATGCAAACAAACTCTCCCCTTTTTGGGCACTTCACAGATATCGAAAGAGCCCCAGTCATTATCTTCCAAAGACTCGGCTTAACGCCACAGCCCATATTTTCCATATTTCCTTGCTTCGAAGAACCGCAGCGGAGTCGTGCCATTTAATTCCACTCAATGAAATGCAAAATAAAGAAACAGAATGAGGTGAGATCAATATAAATCAGTTTCTTTTTCTCCTCTAAATCTCCCACATTAATGTGGTAGGGTGAGATCAGTCTTCCTGGCCTCCTGAGAAATTCTGAGAAAACCAGTTTCATCACAGTACTGTTGGTATAATCAGACATAAGCATTTCCATGAGACAAAACGATAAATTCCACCATATTTGAGGGAGAAATCGCCAAATTAACAACACTACTCACTGACTCTGTGCTTGGGGAATTGACAGATCGCGGAAGGGATTTTCGATTGATTTCCCCCCCCCCCCTGTGACTGAAGAGGTACTTAATTCCTTATTTTCCTTCTTCAGTCAATGATTTGGCCTGGGACAGTTACTTTGAGAGGGCAAATGTCTCTCAAGTAGGATGACGTGTGGTGCCATTCAGAAAGGAGGTAGAGGGTGCTGTCAGTCGAAAATTATTGCCCAAGCAGCATGTTTATATCAATATTATGTAAATTATTTGTTGATATTTTGTCAGATTTCATTCAAATTTTATAAGCAAACCACCAGCTTATAAGAAAATCTGGGATATACGGAAGAGTGCACAACTACTTCTCCTTGAAAGTACTCAAGAGTACCTGCTCTTCCGCACCCAGTTCGGAACCCTGAGAGCATGAGTAGAATTTGAAGGTACTACCTAACATAGAAGATAGAGTTTCTGTTTCACCCTTCCCGTACACTCCTTTCTTTTCCCCATACTTAACTTCAACATGTAATCATTCCCTGAGTCATATATTGTGATAATAATATCATATTTCAACGTTTTCCTAATATATGTTTATAAATTCCACAATAAAAAGAGGAAAGAGGGGAGAAAGACCTGTTACTATTTCAGGAATGCAGGTACTTAATTGCATTTGTTGGGTGCAGGGAACATGGGTTCCATCTAGTGAGGGCTCTTTGTACTAGAGACAGTCTAGAGTCAGCTAAAGTTTCATATGGATGTTGTGGTGTTGATTTTGCATAAACTTCATGCCAAGTACTTTCTATCAGGTGAAGTCATATCTAGCTTATATGAAATACACATTCCCTTAGGTGATGTAAATAAAGGAATGTAAATTTGAGATGAATGTGATATCATCTACATGACAATCGCAAGAAATTGATATTGTTTGCAAAAAGAGATATCTTGTTTATATAAACATGCTGCTTGGATGTACTTGTTCCTTCCTTCCGACATCCAATTGGGGTAAATTGGGGGAATGGCAGAATGTGAGCCTTCACAATAATATCCCAAACAGGCTGAAGAATTAGTTCGGGCGAATTTTGAAAATAGGGCTGTGGAAGAGTTTATGCAATAGCCAAAATGTTTTGCTTTGTTCATCAATCCAATGCATACAGGACTACGGGATACATCAATTTTTTAAATGTGACTTGCATGCTATGCTCAACCAATGACTCAGAAACTAAAATGAACCTTGAACAAAGCGCACATTTCATAGTGGCAGCATGGATACAAAGCCATTTGTTCAAAGTTCTATGGCCTCTCCAGAATGCTTGTGAAAAATGCTAGACTTTTCGCTTGCAGTTTGCAGGCGGTATTGTCAACTTTGTCATACAAGCCAACATGGGGGGATATGGCCACCTGGATTAGGGGAAATATGGACAATGCCTCGATTTCATGAGAGCACTGCACTGACCTCTTGGCAGCGTTATTTTCCCTTTTTGTGCAAGCCCAGACAGCAAGGGATCATCCTTTGCACATTGGCTGGATATCCGCTGCAGACGTACGGAGATCCATCGGACATCCGCATGAAATACTGTATGCATTGGATATTCTCATCCAACGCCTTCTGGACATCCGCTAGATGTACTTCAGAATATGTCATGTCCCATAGGAATTTGTACACAAACAACGTTTTGCAAGCGCAAAAGGGCTTCCTAGTTCGCACACGAAGTTCATTATCACTTGGATCTCTGGGTGATCACAACTTTTACACCGGGGTAACCAGACGTCCAGGTTTTAATTTTCCTTTCCATTCTGATTTTCCAGCTCTTCCACAATGCAAGGACTAACATTTGGGCATTTTCTTGAAAATTACCTGGTTTTTCATGAAAAAAAATCTACATTAGTCAACCTTTCTTACACCCAAGGAGACACAGTCTCCAAATCACATACAATGGTATTCATGGCCAAAAGCGTTGCTATTTTAACAGCCCATGGAGTCAGGTCATAAGGTGAAACGTCCTACCTCTTACTTTTCTTTGCTGACTTTGAAAAGGCTTATGACTATTGATAGAAGATTTCTCCGAAATCCTCTATCGATAGTCATAAGCTTGCTTTATTGCTTATTGAAACTGCTTTATTTCCCTCTGTATCGCGGTCTCCGTCAGGGTTGCCCTTTGAGTTGCTTCCTATTCTTATTATGCGTCGAACCTCTTGGAATAGCTACGAGAGGGCCAGCGGACATTGAGGGTATCAGAGAGAGTGTGCAGGAATGGAAAATAAACCAATTTGCAGACAACACAGCCTTTTTCTTGGATGGCTCAGGGTGTTCCTTAAGTAAAATTTTTAGATCTGCTGGACAGTTTTTTTTAGGGTTTCTGGGTTAAAGGTTAACTGTGAGAAAAGTGAGACCTTGTGAATAGGTTCAGCAAGAAACAGAGCTAGTCGTTTGTATCTTCAAGTGAGGACAGAAGATCCGGTTCGATTACTTAGGGTAATTGTATTTCCGAATACTGCTGACATACCACGAAAGAACTATGGCACAATGGTGAATGAAATGAGAGTAGTTCTCAACCTGTGGTCTCAAAGAGTCATAATTAAGTCATACGCGCTATCGAGGGTAAACGTTTTGACTTCAATAATAGATGACCCATATAGATAATTATTTGATGATGTACAAAAGTTATAATATGGACTTTCTTGCCCTGAAAGGGATGTCAAAGAATTCGGAGAACTACATTAGTCAGGATTACCCGAACGGCGTTTAAGGATCCCAAATGTAGCCCTTCAAGCAGCAGCGATTAAGGCATCGTGGGTTAAAAGACTTCAAGCAATCCAAGTAAAAAATTTTTCAGCGAGTCATCGGTGGCTTTTCGTCGACGCGTATATGTCTTAGTTGGGCCATCACTGGCGTATGGTTGGCTTACGGTTGGTTTAAGCCGGCTTATGGTCGGGCATGTCCTGTTGACCTTTCATTGGGCCAACTTTGGCTCATTGTTGGAAAACCGCACATGCCCCAACCACAAACCGACTTTTCGCAATGGTGAAAAGATATAGGGGGAAAAACAGTATCTACAGCAAGATATATATATTTTAGAGGTAAGATGCATCATTTGGCCCCTTACTGCTCCTTCATCTAAGAGAGATAAAGGAGCAGTACTTAACACGGGTACACTCCTATAGCCAAGAGCTGAGATTATCCCAAGCAACAACCCTTCCAGATGCTAAGGCATCCAGGACTGGAATCGCATAGTAATGCAAGAGTGTCTGTCCTCTATCAGGAGGCCAGACACGCCTTACATGCTAAGACTTTTCGATGTCTTTGTGTAGAGAAAATAAGGTCGCGTAGCTTATCATGGAAAGTAGAAGGATCCTCCCACGGACCTCCGGACCCTGGTTAATTCCAGGGCAAGGTTACATCTTCAGAGAAATGTTTCAAGGGGTTCAATTGTCTTCCTCTGAGATCTATGTGAGAAACCATAGGGAACTGTGTCAAAGGGACGGGGGACTCATTCCAGTACTGTAGAATCTGGGAAGTGACTCCCTATGATAAATCAACTTTTCCATCAATGGCCCGACGATATATCAACGAAAATCTTTGACTGGGATGAAAACTGAAGAACCATTGAGAGAGTTATACAGTGCCGAAGTTCGCCTCAGCCCAGAAAATTTGCCACATCTCTTCTCATGCAATTTTAGCCCCCAAAGCGAAGTGGTTACAGTGGCGTAGGGAAGGGGGGGGGGGGGGGTTTAGGGGGTTAGGACCCCCCCCTTGGGCTTCTTTGGCAGTGACACTGACAGGCATATTTCAACCTTTCTTGGGAATTCCAATTTTAGCCATACCCCTTTGAGAAAAGTCTGTCCACAGACCCAAGACGCAAGACCATTTCTTTGAAAAGGAAAATTCCGGGTAGTCGAGCTAGACGTAGGGTTGGAGTGCCTACCTGGCCTCAACGACAAGAGGGCCTCAAGCCGACAAGAGGGGGGGGCCCCCCTCTTGTCGATTTCCTGCCGACGCCACTGAGTGGTTCAAAGTATCGAACTACCCTTTTATCGCAGTATATTGCGGACATGGGCAGCAGTTAAGTTCCGTTCCCTTGCTATCATCGCTAAACCATTTGATGAGTCCCTCATCTTTCATGATCGCATACCATTATCATTTCAAAGAAGCTTTATCTGTCGACTTGTGAAGAGAGGAATGCGTTTCATTAGGGATATCATCGAAGAGAGTCGTTTTCTTTCCATCCACGAAGTAAATGCTAAATTCAACAAGGGTTAGAAATCTGAAACTTGGTACACATGTACCTTTTGGGATACAGAGTTCAGAAAAAATCAGACTTTGGAGGTACATGCCCTGGGGGTACAAATTTTGGGGGAAACGTTTTTCCTAAATATAATTTGTGACAGATGAGGATGGCGTTCAGAGAGTCAATTGGATGTGCTGGGTTCGGTGGTGTAGTAGGAACATATCTGACTGGCAATCGTAATCTTGGTTCAAATCCTGGCCATTTCTTGGCTTTTTTGCCTTCCATGTTCAGTTACTCATTCCCCCTCCATAACATTACTTTTGCTTGAGTAAAACGGAGAGACATGGAAAGCTGAAACTTGGCATGGACGTGCCTAACGAGACGATGACTTCAGGAAAAATTAAAAATTTTAGATCCATACACTGGGGGAATATTTTTGTGAGCTGACGTTTTCAAGTATTTTTTTCCTGGCGTATTGAGCTAGTGTGGAAATATGAAACTTGGTACATAACTACCTATTGGGATGCTGCAGAAAACTTCAGAATTTGGAAGGAAATGCCCCTGGGGGCACAAATTTCAAAGGAAGATATTTTCACCTAATTCTTTTGCATCAGTCTAACTGATGAACATGGAAAGCTGAAACTTTGCATGAATGTGAATACTGAGAGAAGGAGTTAAATAAAAATGCTAAGTGTCGATACATCCCCTGGGGAAATTTTTTCGAGGTGCAATGTTTTGAAGAAAAAAATTGCCGTGGCGAATTGGACAGAAATGGAAAGGTGAAACTTGGCACACGTATGAGTGACATAATATTACTGAGCTGAGGGAGTATTCAGTTTTCATGGTGCATCCCCTCCGGGCATAGCGTTAGGGTGGGTCGGATTTTGCAAACATGTTTGTTCAAAATCGAAAAGGGCAAACGTTTAATATTGAAAGGTTGTGGGCATGTAGTTCACTGAGGATGGATTTAGGTAAGAAAAAAATTATACGTTTCGGTCAAAACGGCTCAGGGCACATATTTTGCAAAAGGCGTATTTTCCCGAATTTTCAGATCCAGCAAAACAGAGGTCTCATGAAAGTTAAAAAAAAAAAAACTTGGCAAAACGTACCTGATGGGTAACTGCGTAAAGAAAAAATTCTAATTTTCTAATATATATGTGGAAAGATGAAACTTGGTACATAACTACCTATTGGGATGCTGTGTGCAGAAATATTCAGACTTCAGAAGTTAATGCCCCTGGGTCACAAATTTCTTGAAACTTGGCACATGTATAAGTGACATGATATTATTATTCTTGATTTGTGGGAGTATTCAGCTTTCATGGTGCATCCCCTCCGGGCATAGCTTTTGGGTGCATCGGCTTTCCCAAACATATATTTTCTCCAGCGAAAATGGCAAACGTATAAGGTTGAAACTTTGTGGCCATGTAGTTCCCCGAGGATTTATTTCGGTAAAAAAAAAATATCCTTTCTGTTAAAACGCCTGAGGACACATATATTGCGAAAGGCGTATTTTCTCCATCCAGCAAAACAGAGGGCGCTATGAAGTTTAAACTTGCCAAAGAAGAACCTGATGGATAGGTGATTAAAGAAAAATTCTACTTTTATTATAAATCGTGATCGTGAGTAGCTGACTGACATAAGTCGCTATTCGTATGCTGAGTTCAGGAGAAATTCTACTTTGGTGATACATGCCATAGGGGCACACCTTTTCGGGTAACATATTTTCAAATAGTTTTCTTTGCTTCATTGAAATGGAGAGACATGGAAAGCTGAAACCCCAGCAAGAACGTGACTGCTGACGCATTGAGCTCAAATGTCAAATGTCAAAGTTCCAAAATATTTTGGGGGCATATTTCTTGGGGACGTAACGTTTTCACAGAATTGTTCATATCCCAGCGAATCGGAAATAGAATAGCAGGAATAGAAAAGTAGCAGTCGGCGCACGCATAACGGACGTGATGTTGATTTAATAAAAAATTCAACTTTTGGTGTGCGTCTCCTCAGAGCACAGCAAAAAGAAGAAACGTATAAGGCTGAAACTGGGTGGCATGGAATTCCCTGAGTCTTCATTTCAGAAGAAATAAAATTTCCGTTAAAACCTATCAGGACATTTTTTTCAGTCCCATTTTCTTGAATTTTTTTTGATCCAACGAAACAAAGACAGAAATTTTAAACTTCCCTCAGAAGTACCCGTTTGATTGCTGATTACAGGAAAAGTCCTACATTTGAAATATGTCCCCTTAGCGTAGTTTATAGGAGGGAAGTATTTCAAAATGTATTCTCCACCATTACAAAAAGGGACACATGAAAAGATTTCAAGTTAGGCACACTAGAAATAATCGAAGAAATGATTTTGATGAAAATGAAGACTTTCGTCCCCATATGTCACGTATTTCAATGGAGACATACTTAAAATACGTGTTTCCTATTTCGCAAATAATAAATGAATTAATCACTAACCAAGGTAATGGAGCTCCGAAGCCGCTATCCGAAGCCGAAGGGCAAACAAACTCGCTAGTAGATAATGTCGAGTGTGGTAGGTTTTTTCAGTTTAATGGCAGCAAGAGAACGAGAGCCAACTTGAGTTGCGCAAACCGCTGGTGCGGCTCAGGTCGAGACAGAAATTCTTTACTTGCAGAGTGGTGAACGCGTGGAATGCGTTAGATGACGAAGTATACAGAAAAATCGAAACAGAAAAAGCAGGGGTAACCAAAGTCAAAACTGAGAAAGAGAGCAACTTGGAGAGGACAGATGCGAAAGGCAGTTCTTTGAGATAATGAAAAAGGAGTAAACATATATGGGCGAAATCGCCTCTTGATATCACTAACTATCTCGAATCTTGAAAGCACTACACGACAAAAGAATGGAAAGGGTTTTTACTGCTTACTCTATAAAACTACTGAGTCTTCGCGATTGCGTTTTTTTTTCAATATTGACTTCATCGTGCGCTTCCCACGCACTCCTTTCTCCATATGTGTAGGATAAAGATAGGGGAGGTGCAAAAGTAGTGAGACTTGTGCTTTTATTGTCTTTCTTTCGACAAATGGATCCACAGATGGGGAAAATGTGTATTGAGGCAGGGAGACTACGTTGCAGTGGCGTAGGGAAGGTGGGGTTTAGGGGGTCACAGCCCCCCCCCCTGGACTTCCTGGTTAATGACAGTCAGGCACATTTCAGCCTTCCTTGGGAATTTCAGTTTTAGTTATCCCCCTTCGAGGAAAGTCCAATGTCCATCCACAGACCCAAGATACCAGACCACGATTTTTACAAAAAGGTAAAGGTGGAGCTAAGAATAGGGGTTGGTGTGTCTACCTGGCCTCAACCTCCCCCCCCCCCCCTTGCCGATTTCTGCCTACGCCATTGCTACGTTGAGAATAAAGAAATGCGGACAGGACTTTAATCTCACTAATTTTGCAACTCCCCTCGTAGATTCACCAGTTTGCCCTGTTTGCAAGAAGTACGAACACACTCTTCTTCACATGTGCGAATGTAAAGCCTCAGCAGAATTATGGAGAGTAATTGAGGGTTTTCTGAGAAACGAAAGTAATCTTCTTCTTTTGGATGAATCAAATGTAGTACTTGGGTTACCTGGAATTAGCTGGGCAGTTAATTTCATAATCTTGGAATGTAAACATTTAATTTTCGTTTCGCACCTAAATAAAACGAAACCGACTCTTGAAAACTTTAGAGAAAAAAATTAGTCTTGAATACAATATTGCACAAACGGTAGCCTTAAGACGTCACCTCAAAATGAATGAATTTAGTGGAAAATGGTCCCTAATTACTAGTTTCTTAGGTATGCAAAGGTAAACGCCCAACCAAACCAAAGCGTGAAATGCTTGAACTTGGGCTCCTAGCTATCGAAAGGCGAGCCTAGTTTGCCCCCCCCCCCCCCCATTTTTTACCCTTTGAATTTTAATCCCCTCTAAGTTCATGGTTTTCCATTCATGTTTTTTTTTCCTTTCCCATTGATCTATTTATGAAACCCATCCCTATTTCTGTTAAGCCATTTATACATATATTTCGTTTCTCTTTCCCTTGTTTCAAAATTCTATGCTATTTATATACGAGGTATGCCCATATATGTTTACTCCTTTTTCATTATCTCAAAGAACTGCCTTTCGCATCTGTCCTCTCCAAGTTGCTCTCTTTCTCAGTTTTGACTTTGGTTACCCCTGCTTTTTCTGTTTCGATTTTTCTGTTGTTTTCCCCTTTTTTTGTTTTCTTTCATTATCACCATCATTCACTTATGTACATGGTGGACAGGTAAGCAATACATTTGCTTGGAGAAAAAAAAAATAAGAAACCGTCCTACCTCCATCAGCTGGACTATGGTTCAGGAAATGTGGATAGTTCATTATGATCCCAACTTCTTTGCTTTTTCTCAAATATCTCAATATTTTTCAATCGCTTAGCCTCATTTGTTGTTTTCCCGGAGCTCAAGACATTCAAGTATTTTACGTACGCACTTCCCATACAACCTTGGTTTTTTTTTGTTATTTGAGACGTAGCTATATTACCCCAACATTAGGGACAATGTGGCCTCCTGGGATCAACTTGGAAAGAACCCTAATACTCATTTCCAACGCATATTTTGCATGTGCCTTTCTGGGTTTAAACCAAAGAATCATTAATCATTACTTTCGGAATATTAACGAAGTCAAATTTGACCTAAATGGGCCGTTAAAACTAGGTTTCCCCTTTCTGGGCTATATTCCCCCAAATTACCATATTGGCCTATATCTTTGCCCTCTACTACAGCTCTCCAGAAGACAAAACTCATGTGCATGCGTGTTTCTCTCCTAGCGGCTCTTCTGATACGAATGCGCATGCGTCCTGTTTTCCAGAGAGTTGCTGGAGAGCAGAGATCTCCGCCCAATTCGCTGGGTGCACTAACACTAGATGGCGCGTTTTAAATATGGTACCGTCCATGACTGGGGGGAGTCGCACATAAGGAGAATGGAACAAAGCCATGTCTTCACAGAATTGTACAATCCTTCTTCACGTGGGGCTCCTCCCAATTTATTCTCAAAACTTGAGAGCCATGACATTGACAAAGGGAGCTTCTAGCCGAAGTAAAACATGTTATAAATGCGACAGAGTTCAGGGGTGTGCAAAAAATGTGGTTCAGTCCTTAATCAAATTTCACCTTCAGAGGAGCTGCAGGTTTTCCTCAAAGCCACTCACCAATGTAAGGATTTCCATGAAATCATGAGCCTCAGTGAGGTACATGTGCACATGTGAAGAAGAGTGTGTTCGTACTTCTTGCAAACAGGGCAAACTGGTGAATCTACGAGGGGAGGTGCAAAATTAGTGAGATTAAAGTCCAGTCCGCATTTCTTTATTCTCAACGTAGCAATGGCGTAGGCAGAAATCGGCAAGGGGGGGGGGGAGGTTGAGGCCAGGTAGACACCCCAACCCCTATTCTTAGCTCCACCTTTACCTTTTTGTAAAAATCGTGGTCTGGTATCTTGGGTCTGTGGATGGACATTGGACTTTCCTCGAAGGGGGATAACTAAAACTGAAATTCCCAAGGAAGGCTGAAATGTGCCTGACTGTCACTAACCAGGAAGTCCAAGGGGGGGCTGTGACCCCCTAAACCCCACCTTCCCTACGCCACTGCAACGTAGTCTCCCTGCCTCAATACACATTTTCCCCATCTGTGGATCCATTTGTCGAAAGAAAGACAATAAAAGCACAAGTCTCACTACTTTTGCACCTCCCCTATCTTTATCCTACACATATGGAGAAAGGAGTGCGTGGGAAGCGCACGATGAAGTCAATATTGAAAAAAAAACGCAATCGCGAAGACTCAGTAGTTTTATAGAGTAAGCAGTAAAAACCCTTTCCATTCTTTTGTCGTGTAGTGCTTTCAAGATTCGAGATAGTTAGTGATATCAAGAGGCGATTTCGCCCATATATGTTTACTCCTTTTTCATTATCTCAAAGAACTGCCTTTCGCATCTGTCCTCTCCAAGTTGCTCTCTTTCTCAGTTTTGACTTTGGTTACCCCTGCTTTTTCTGTTTCGATTTTTCTGTTTCATTTCTCCCATTTTTCTTCCCCATCTTCTCTGCTCCTTTCTCCTTGCTTTGCATCCCCCCCCGCTCATTTTTATGCTTCCTGCCGCCAGATGTCTCCAACTTAATGCACCACCCAGCGAATTATCTTTAACCCATCATGGCGCCTTGCGTTGGTGCACGTGCTCCCCTGCCGTTCCAACGGGTCTCAGCAATTGCACAATTCTGTATGCTGGCCATGTCTAAGCTACGCAGGGGATGTATCGCGTACAATATATTATATGTAAGTTTCCTTCACTTCTGGGAGGTTCGTAGGTTTTCGAGTTAGCTTTCATCAGCATGCTTTAACATTAGCTTTTACATCGCTCTTCGACTTTTTTTTTTAAATGCCTTTGCTGATACGTGATAATCGAAAGTTTTCATGGTAATGTGGACTAGCGTTACAAATGTTGACTATTTTTGTATTGGTTTATTTCACTTGTATAAAATCACTAAGTCACAATCCTTGTCTATAAGTGGAAGATCGTCCATACGTGCGGGTTCTAAACATGCTATCCTTAAGACACAAGTAGTAAATTGTGAAGTCTAGATCCAAATAAAGAAAACATGCAGATACATCAAATGACTAATAAAGAATCTGTAAGTGTACCATGATGTTACAATGTAATGCAAAAGTTAGGTATGCATGTGGTTATTAATTTTGCAATAGGCAAGTTGCTGAACATAATACTCTTTGTCAGGAATAATTATTACCCTAAGGACTACATAATCTCCCTTGAACTTTGAAAGTACTACAACAGCAGTTCCTTGAAAGAGAGAAAATCCTCTATCTGTCTGAGGCAAGGTGATAGCTTTTTCTAATGCCAGGGGTTTCAAACTGACTGCCTGTGGGCTGTATTTGACCTGCCATTTCATTTTGTCTGGCCTGTGAAGTCCTCTTCAGCTGTAGGTTTTGGAAAAGTGCTGCCAATTTCAACTTGTTTGCTTAGAAATTTGGTGCAAGATTTGTTGGTATGGCCCCCGCCACCCCTGAACCACCCTATCTGGCCCCTAGTCAAATTGAGTTTGCCTTTAATCTTTGCATTAATGCCTCTTTTTGATGTATAAATGTGTTTTTCTTAAGTCTTTTGTATGCTGAAACATTATTGGTGATCATGAATTTCAAAAATGATATTGCATTAACTTACTTAATGGCAAGATGTACACAAATTATTCAAAATTTACATTGTTGAGTTTGCCAATTATAGATAGAGCTTGGCATGATGCCAAGATGTGCAGGAATTTAAGCCTATTTCTGAGTGCAGTTCCAACAAAGCCATCTTGATGAGCTCATTATACTGGCATCAAGAAACAGTCTTTATCAGTACATTGGAAAAGAGGCTTTTACATCTTACTCTTTGGTGGGTTGCAAGTATTATAATGCACTCCATCTCCAAAACTCAATCAGAGCTTCTCATATCCATTCTCATTTGTCCTCTCTATTCTCTTATTTGATGAGCATACAAATTAAGGCTGATATATGATATCTCAACATGAGCTCTGCAGTTGACTCCATTGCTGAATAATCAAGATTGGACTCATTGCCAGAGGACATATTTTTTTGTCAGGAAGACATGATTGATACACAGCATGAATTCAAAAGTCTCCTATGCAGAATTTCACAAGAATTTCATCTTTTAACCCCAATCATGATTGATTGATCGTTAGATGGTCGATTGATGGTCCTTTTGTGGTGTTCCCCTGGTCTGTAGGAGTCTATCATAAGTCTCCAAGGGACTGGTGTCGATTTTAGTCCTGTTTGTTCAATAGATCTTTGAGTTCTTGTAGTTGATGTGCTAAATGTCCAAATTTGATCCTAACTATGTCTCATAAGCATAACATTATGGGTATGACATTAAAAGCTTCTGATCAGCTTTTGTGGTAAGGACAGATGCAGAAATTATTCTTGAGGGGGGCTAAAGCAAGGCTGATGTGCAAGGGGAGGGATGCAAAGCAAGGAGAAAGGAGCAGAGAAGATGGGGAAGAAAAATGGGAGAAATGAACCTCCCTTAATCCTTGTGAGTCAGGGATTTCCATGAATCACAGGAGGCATCCAGTCCCTTCCCCCTCCTGGATGCCTCACTGTTGTGTGGGAATAATTGGTGTAGGGAGGGGGGAAGGAGACCTAACTCTCAGATTTCATGAATGTTTGTAAATGGTTATTTCTTTGACTGTAGCACAGTTTGGTCAGCAGAGACAACATTGTTTTCCTACCTGTATATGGAGCATATAATAGACTAATTCATGCATTTAAAATTTAAAATATTATTACAATGTAGAACATTTCAAGAGGTACTTATGAAGAGTACCATTTTAGCACTGAGTACCAATATCCCTATGCTGAATTGCCAGTACAATACGAAACTGATGTATTTAATATTGGCCTGTGAAGTTTTCAAAATGTTCCCATGTAACTATGAAACTGTCCTATTCTGTTTGAAGCTTGGATATTGTGCAGTGGTTGGCAACAGGCAACTTGCAAGCCAGATCCTTCCAGGCAGAAATCTTTCCTCTGGCCTGCTATATCAAGGCTTGATGTCTTGATGAATATCTAATGATTAGACATTCATTAAAATTTTCATTTTAATAACTCTTGATAGGAGTTGGCCTGTAAATGTAAAGCATTCTTTCATCTGGATCCCCATGGAATTCAGTTGCCAACCACTGATATGGAGGGTCAAGAAGAAAGATACTCATAAGGAAATCACCGTATTAAGAACGAATTTTCACATTGTGCACCTTCACTAGTGCTGGAAGTACTCTTATTCTACCTTTCTTGCATAAACACCATGTCCACTCTTTCCTTAGCACTGTATTTCACCATGGCAAAATACCAGATCACCTATACTGACACATTTATGTCCTATTACATGATGTCCTTATTTCCCCTTAGTGCATCCTTTCTAAATCATACTGTAGAGTTACATATAATACAGTATTCATACTTCCTGCCTGATATTCCCAAAACCAAAAATACATCCAATATTATGTCTGGAGCTTACAATGAAAGCAAGATCAGAAGGTGAAGATGTTTTGTATGAAAGCCAATAATCACATTTTGTGACCAGTAAAAACTAACTGGATTTAAATATGCAAGAGCTTTTTTATTACTTGTATAGGAACATCATATTATAGACATTACATACTGGAGATGAGGTGCTTTTATTACAGGTAAAAAATACTGAAATTTTTATACCATCATCTCTCTAAGAGAACTTGCAACCTTCAAATGTCCACTGCCATTTATTTCTATTGTTTGATCTAGGGTTTGGGTTTCTAGCTATTGTTTGATCTATTGATCTAGGGTTGCCTGAGATAAGCAGGTCCCTTGAAGCAAGTAAGACTTTCCTTATGCTAAGAAATATCTCATAATTTCGCATTTCACCTATCAATCATGTAGTAAACTTGATTGCACAATATATCTCCCTTCCAATTATCAGAAATTCTAAAAATACTATAAATAACTCAGAAATTTTCAGCTGTTGGTATGCATACCAGGAGTAGTACTTCTTACTTTTCTTACTGTTATGCATCAAGAGAAATAAGTCAATAAATAAATAAAACCCAGCTGTGCAGACTAGCCACAGGTTGTTCTCAATTTCATGGCATTCTTACATTGTTGGAAATTGGCTGTACATACCAGCTTTTTCTCCTTTTCCTCCCATATTTCTGCCTGTGATGACTTATGTTACAAGGGCTGCTCCAAAAGTTTCTGGCCTAAAACCTTTATTATTATGATATTTATCATGAGACCAAACACATTTTTTCATCCTCCCAAATCACTTCTGAGTTGAGCTACACCAATCAGATGGAGTCAGAATTTTCAGGACAGCTTCAAGTGCTGTAAGTGCAGCCCTTTGTTGCTTTTGAAAAGTGCCTCTCAGCTCCCTATTGACTTTTGGGGATAAATAAAAGTCACATGGGACCAGGTCGGAGGAATACAGTGGATGAGTGACCAACTGCGCACCTTTTTCAGCCAAGGAGTCAAAATGTTGTACTGTAGTGTGGGCACTTGCTCGGTCGTGATGCAGCTGAACCTCCCCAAAAACCTGACCACTGACGTTGACCTCCAGAAGCTGGAACCCCTGAGGCCACCACACTTTGCAGTGCTAATCAGTATTCATTGTTGTACATTCTTGAAGGTCCATCACTTTCACCAAGCCATGGTGCCAAAAGAAAACAGCACCCATCTTTTTATCAACTGTCATGCTGTGGCAATTCTCCTTTGGAGGCTCCTCTTCTGGAAGCACCAAAACTGAGAATTATCGTTTTTATTCTGGATCGTAGTTATAAATTATGGTATTTTCACCTGTCATAATTTCAGAAACAGTTTTTGGCTCTCCTGATTTGTATTAAAGCATGAAATGACACCAGCCAAATCTGGGTCCCTTTCCTTGCCTCTGCTAAACTTAAAACTAAATCTAAATCTTAGTCTAAAGGGTGAGGGCGGAGAATTTACTTTTTGATTTTAGACTGCTTTTAGATGGCATTTCGATTTAGATATAGATTTAAGTTTAGCAGAGGCAAGGAACAGGCCCCTGGTCACTATCTGGACCTCTGTCAGTTTCTGGGGTACCCAATAGCAGAAGTGGTCCCACAACCCCAGGTGATCAGGAATGATAACATTTACTCCAATGTTGAGAGTGTATTGATGCTTTGCAAGAACTGGCTATCACCAATATCTTTGCATGGTCATCATTCGCTGGGGTCAAAGTTTCTCCTGGACTTCCAGGAAGTATCTCATCAAAAACTGAAGCTTGATGAAATTCTCAAAAACCAAGTATGACTGTGGAATATGATGCGAAAGGTTCCCCAATGAGCACCAGGGAAACGACCCTGCGACTACTCCCAGGCAAACAAATTTAAAAAACAAAATTGGTGATGGTGCAAAAATGCTCTCTTCCATTTCCATTTATAAAAAATCCTAACTCTAAAAGTTTCACAAGCTGTTTCTTTTCAAGCAATCACTGAAATCACTTAAAAGTTGACCTATCAAGGGAAATTTAGTTATATTCACAAATACTGCAAGAACTATCACATAAAAAATATGTAGCCAGGTGAGGCCAGAAACTTTCAGAGCAGACCTTGTATATTTTTATGAACTTACCCATATATGCCACCTTTAATGTCAAAAACTTCAATGATTCCACAGCTACCATGAAATAGAAAATGGAAAGCTAATATGATGCTGCTGCTACCTGAGGGGTTTAAAATGCCAAAACTGCATTGCTCCTGCATACCTTAATGTGAAATAATGGTTGCCACTGATATAAGCCCTCATGGTTGTTATGAGGATTTTCAGTCACATGAACCTGTTCTTGTGTGATTCGCACTTTGAGAGTCGTCTGTGACATCCATTGTGATGGAAGTTTTACTAGAAGTAGGGCAACAGTATGAAGTTCATGACTATGTCAGCTATGGGATGTCTGCAACAGGCACATCTGCTGAAATGAACATAGTAAAATGGTTGTGAATCAATTGCTGATGACAAACAGCCTAGTTGGGCAAATCTAAAGGCAAGATCATGGGTCTAATGTTCTCTGACAATTGGGATGCTTTGCTGGCATATTTAGCAGAACCAGTAACCAACATTAGAGGTGTGGTGTATGCAGACACCACTTGCCTGCTCCCCCCCTTGACTTATGATGGTTCTTTCCCAATCTGAAGAGGGAGCTTAATGGACACATATTCGACATTAATTTGGAGCTCAAAGCAGCTATGCATTAAGAGCTTTGATTTATGTCAGAAAATGGCCCACAAGATGCATATGATGCATGGGCATATCAGTTGGAAAAATGCATCAAGGAATATGTTGAAAAGTCCAGTTTCATCAAGACCCAGATATGCTAGGTAAGGGAGAGTTCCCCATGGGAAATCCTTAGAGCAGGTAAGCCAGCAATGCAAGTGGCATAATGTTTTTAAGTCCCACAGGGACTCACATCTAGGGAGAGGGAAGTTTTCTGGCAGAGGGGATGGAGCTGAATGACAGAATCTTGACTCTTGCTAGTGTTTTAGTTTTTCTTTACCTTTTCCTTATTCTCTCTGCCACTTTCTCCATCCTTCTGGTGCTGGTGAAGGTGCATTAACCCTTTCACTGCTACATTTTTTTTTTTTTTACACATTCCTGTTCCGAGTTCTTTGCTTCTGGCACACCATTGTGTGCACTATTTTTAAAAAGAATATATATGCTGCCTCATTTACCTTATTTTGTAAGTGTATATCTAGACTGGTACAGATTGTCCTGAAAATTCTCAGGTAAGAAATATAAGAGACAATTTTCCAGTTGAGGTAACTCAGTCATAGCAGTTAAAGGGTTAGTTAAAGTGTTCTGACCATGTCAGAACTTGTTGACAGGAAAAAGAAGCTATTTTGAGAATTCTCCAGTTGGTAAAAAGACTCTTTTATGTTGCCTGGAGACATGCAACAACTTGCATTCCTTTATCATGCATTCAAAGTAGAAGAAAAGTTATAACTAAAGCTTCAGATTGTTGGCAATGTTTTATTTGCCATAAAACTCACTGCACCTCTGCTGATGAAACCAATGAATTCAACGAACCCCAAATACAGGGCAAGTATTTACTTTACCTGTTTTTTATTTTTAACATATATCTCTTCATTTAACATATATATCTTCAAAACTGTAACTTTGAAAACTTCGATATTCTCCAGATGCAGCATCAAATGTATGTTCATAATCTCTACCTAATGTGATGACAATTTGTTTAGGATTGAAGTGCCCACAGTCAGTGAAAGTTGCACAATTAGGCAAATGGGGGGCTACTTATTCTTGGCAACCCCACCTTTTGGTTAACAGAAACTGACCACTTCACATCCAGACTTTCCAAATGATATTGAAATGTGATGAAGCGAGGGAGGGTGCATTGTATTGGGTTATGTACACCAATTTTGAAAGTGCAGGTTGACCACAAATTAGCGGACGATTTGGAGGGCTTGTAATTTTTTTTATTGGGAACACATATGGAAAACTTATTTACTACAAAACAGTCTCCCAATATCCAAGTTTTTTCACATGTGGTCACAGGTGCTCAATGTGGGCTCCTTTGTTAACACGACACACATCTCACCTATGGGCAATTTCATCCCACACTTGTTGTAGCATATCCTGGTTGACTGTCATTACAGCATCCCAGATTCTGTCTTTAAGTTCCTCTATGGACCATGGTAGAGGGGTCTAGATAGATGTTCTTTTTGCGAACTTCATCCAAAAACGACACTGTAGCAGAATGCGTTTCTTCATATGCATAACAGCAAAATGCACGTTCACTTCCACTGAACTCTGCCATGACTGTTCATCTGATCGTCACACCACTAGTGGTAAAATTATGAACCTTCATCTATACGGGGAAAAAACTTGAATGTTGGGAGATTGTTTTGTGGTAAATAAGTTTTCCTTATGTGTTCTCCCTCCAAATCGTCCACTAATTTGTGGCCACCCTGTATTTGCATAGTTACAGTGAAGACTGAGAGAAAGGAAAATTTGCACTAAATGACAAGTTTAAATAAATCATGATTCATAAGGACATTGTATTACTTTAGGCTTTCCTTCTTATAGAGAAACCCAAAAGCTGCAGTTTAGTGGAAAGAGTGGTCATAGATACAGGAAGGGCACTGGACTTCATGTAGGTATATTTTCCATGGCTTCCTGCAAATTTTGGTTGCAAGATGTTGCATGATGCATTTTTGATAAGGTGTGGCAGAATTTTGTACTCTCCAGGAGCAGGATTAGGTCATTACTTGAAAAAGATGCATTGTAATTGTGCCCATCTCACTGTGAGATTATTTGTATTGTTGAATATGTTCAAAGAGAAGTACATTGAGGATTTCCCCATCCAATGCCTGAAATGCAGCTTTTTAAAATTTTTTTGGAAGATTTTATGCAGTGGTATCCATTCTTTAGTTTTCAATGGTTGTCCTAAGCCTAGTCACCATGGTAATGTTTTTTGGATTGACATATTTAATTCTAAGGTGTGAGGAACAAGTCAAGTTTGGAACTGAAACAGCTCAGAAACCTTGATCTGTGTGATGCTGAAAAGCAAAGATGAAGTTATATTTTTTAGTTTTCCAAGTATCCAAATTTTTTCTCATTTCATTACAGTCGCAGTTCTGGTCTTCAGTGTCGGGCAAACTCTGTCTTCGAGCTGTAGTGCAGCAGAACCCTGCATCCAGGAAAGCAACATGTGCTCAGCCAACACCAGAGTCGCATCCTCATCTCCTGAAGGAAGGAGAAGTCAACCCAGGCATTCTCCTGAGTGAATATCATACCAGACGTAGAAATTTCATAAATGGTATTCACCGTTGCTCCAGGGAGAAATTTACAGCTCAGAAAGACCAACTTGTGATTGTGGTTGCAGCCCCTGTCAGATACATGGCTGAAAACATCCCATATGTATTTAGACAGAGCTCTGACTTTTTGTATCTCTCTGGATGCATGGAGCCCAGCAGTGTACTTTGTTTTCGTAGCTCATGTGTTGATAATTTTGAGACTACTCTTTTCCTCCCAATCCCAAGTACCTCTCAGGAGAAATGGGAAGGTCCTAGAACTGATCCTGAGGCTGCTCTCTCATTGTTTGGAGTGGATCAAGTTCTGCCTCAGCATTCATTAATTCCATTTTTGAAACAGGAACTGAAGAAAGACAGTGTGATTTGGTACAACAAATCTCCAATGAATGATTCAATAGGGAAGAAAGTTGAAGCCCTTATTGAAGGCCATATTCTGATGGACCTCCAGTTGGTGTTACATGAACTTAGGCTTTTCAAGTCTCCAGCTGAGATCTCCCTGATGCGAAAGAGCTGTGATATCATCTGTGATGCTTTTCTAACCTCTATGATGAGAAGATGTAAGAGTGAATGGGAGATATGGGCACACACTGATTATGAATGTCGACTGAGAGGTGCTCCATTAGCATTCCCACCTGTGGTTGCAGGTGGGCCTCGTGCAACCATCATCCATTATACCAGCAACAACCAACTTTTTCAAAATTCAGATCTGTTGCTGATGGATGCTGGATGTGATCTTCATGGTTATTGCAGTGACATGGCAAGGACATGGCCTGTTGCTGGACAATTTACTCCTCCCCAAGCCAAGCTATACAGAATTGTTCTTGGCATCCAAGAACAGTTACTAACCCTTTGTGCAGAGCATATGGACCTCAATGCCATCTTTGATAATATGTGTCAATATCTTGGATCTGAACTGCAGCATCATGGACTGTTGAGTCCCCGTCTGTCTGTGAGTGATGCTGCCAAGGCTGCATATCGATTATGTCCTCATCATTCTAGTCATTATCTTGGAATGGATGTTCATGATACAAGTACTATCTCCCGGAGTCAACTTCTCAAGCCAGGAATGGTCATCACTGTTGAACCTGGGATCTACATAGATTCAAAGGATACTTCTGTCCCTGAGGAATTTCGTGGAATTGGGATCCGAATTGAGGATGATGTTTTGGTGACTCAAGATGGAATTGAGATATTAACAAAGAAATGTCCTAAATCTGTTTCTGATATCGAAGCTCTGTGTTCCTCTCACTCCTGACAACTGTGGAATGATGATCTAAAACCTTGCAGAACTTGTGACAAACAGCTGACTGAGCATATATGCTTTTGAATGGAAAAAAAAACTTGAGATGAGAAAAACATCCAGACCTCAAGAGCGCAATGCTTGAATGTTGTATGACTTTGCCAGACGTGTGATTTTTCAAGAATCCTTCAAAAGTAGAAATCACGATTTGAATGCAGGATGGCATCGGTGTCCAGGATTAAAATAATATTGTTATGGTTCTGCGCGAAAAAAAAAGAGAGCGATGACCACCACCCTTAGTGTTCTTCTATCTCGTCCCGACTATGTTCAGACCCAAATAAGTTTTATTTTTTATTTTTTCATAACGACCTACTTTAGTTCCTCCTAGAGTCGGGTGTCCATGATGGGTCTTCGAGTTTCGGCGGCGTGCTCCTAAAGCTTACAGCAATCAGGATAGCACCAAGGGGATAAAAGGGAACGAGTGACCAAGCTAATACACCATTAACTCATAAATCAATTATATACAAAGGAGACGGTCGGGGATATCTACACTCGAGGGAAGAGAAGAATCAGGAAGTCAGGAATGTTTAATCCCGAAGAGTATAGGGGTGGGGAGGACGATGCTTATCACTTGTAAGCGATGGGCATAAAAAAAAAAAATAAGTGAACTCTAATCAGCTCTCAGCCTGAATGGGGAAGAAGGGGGAGAACCTCACTCGTGAGGTGCGAGCGATCCTAGGGCACTGGCCTTCATTTCTGGGCACTTGGAAGCTGGACTAAACTGTTAACCTAACTCCGTTTCTAATCTGTGAGTGTCAGAATGAAATGGAAAGAGAGGTGGCTGAGAATAAAAGGCAACTAGAGCAGGGGTCGGGAACCTATGGCTCATGAGCCAAGTTTGGCTCATCGAGTCATGGCTGAAAATCATTGTTGTTCCTCATTTTTCTCATGATAGTTTCTTACGTACAGACAACGTTTGAAGTCCTTTTTAACAATTAGACTTTTAGAAAGCGAGTGTTCGTGAAACGAGTTAGAATTATACCGAGTGTACCGGTTTTTCCAAGGGCTGGGGACTAGAAGAGGGTTAATAGAGAGGATCTGTTGATTGGGGTCAAGGGTCAGAGGTCAGGCGTGGCCCCTAGGGGGTCATGCACCTACTACGGTCTCCCAAGGGCGGCTCACAGAGAGCTCTTCCTTCATGTACAGGGCATCCCTCCGGCCAGGCCACTCACCGCGTGTCGTGCCGGCTGGGCCGTTACAATAGGTGTCCGGAAAGAACATGGCGTGGGACCCTCTAGGCTTGAAAGGATGCTAGCAAAAAGTGAAGCCTTATTTCAGTCTGTTCTTTGTATTTCGTCTCGTTCTTTCAGTCAAGTGGGTGTCACGCTAGTGAATTTTAATTTAAGGTAAGTAATTTAATTTAGTTTGAATTACTGTTATCTGTATACAAGGTGTATACTTATATCTATTCGGGCCGGTGCTTACCCGGGGTAGCAATAGCGCGGTTATTGCTCGTTGACAACTTAACCCGATACCCCGCCACAAGACCGTATTTATTAAATGCGTTTTTGGTTTTAGATGCCACTCACTATGTCAGTCAAAAGGGGAAGCAAATCCTCACGGATCAGGGCTACTCATACATCAAAGAATGCCACGGACTCCCTGGGGAGAAGGAAATTTGGCAATTACACGACGGCGACTAAATGTCGCGGCGGATGCCATACTCTTGAGTCCGAAATCGTACATCACAATTACAAGCACAACCATGAGCCTGACGTCGCCGCTCAAAAAGCAAAAGACGCGATGAACGCAATTAAAACGCGCGCTGCGGATTCAAGCGAAACTCCAGCCCCAGTCGCAGTTCAGGCCAAACTGCCGTCCAAGGAAACCGTCAAACGCATCATTCGTCACAAACGAAATTTAGTGCACGCTCCACCACCGGAGCCTCAGAATTTGCGCGAGTTGGTCATCGAAGAGCCGTATTCACTGTATAAGAATGCGCAGTTTGTCCTTTTCGACAGCGGGTGGTGATTTTCGGCACCCAAAAGAACTTGGATCTCTTTGCGAATTCTCATCAATTGTTCGCTGATGGGACTTCAAGCCTACCTCTCAGCCATTCGACCAGCTCTACACTCTTCATGCGATTCACTTCCAGCGCGTCGCGCCTCTAGTGTTCGCTCTGCTCCCAAACAGGAAGTGTGCTGGAAGCCCTCAAGAACATGCGTCCATCAATGGCACCACAATCGGTGCTGTTTGACTTTGGAAAAGCTGCCAAAAAAGCGTTTAGAGCCACATTTGACGGCATCAGTGTTCGCGGCTGCTTCTTCCACCTTTGTCAGACCATCAATCGTTATATCATAGGGGACATTCGGGCGAAGTATCAGGTCATCCCATAAGTAATGTTTTTCTGGCATAGCCTTACTTGTGTCTTCTTTATACATGTATCTGCGAACATCCCTTGGAATATTTCTATGCTAACTTGTGCAGGGGTTAGTCGTCAATATACGTGCAGGTTTTCACGAGGTAACAATGCTCCGTTTTTCTTGGACACTAAAGACAAGATGAAGGTGTCAGAAGAACACATCAGGCATATAATGCTTTATGAATTTAAGAAAGGGAATAACGCGACTGCAGCCACGAAAAACATTCGAGATGCTTATGGTGAGGAAGCTCTGAATACGAGGAAATGCCAAAGGTGGTTCCAGAAATTCNCCTGTCCGCATTTTTTGCTTCAGAGCCAAAGGAATTTTATAAACATGGAATTGAAATGCTTGTAGAAAGGTGGCAGAGAGTCATAGAGAACGAAGGGGAATATATACTTGATTGAAACTTGATGCGATGCAGGTGTATTTTAATTTTGAAAAACAGAGAAAGAAACATTACTTATGGGATGACCTGATACATTGACGGGAACGACCCAGACTTTGCTTTGTGGGCTCGTCATTTGGCTGCATTGGCATTTGTTCCCGAGAGTCGAGTGGTAGAGTCATTCGTTCAGTTGACTGCGACACAGTTCTATGAAGAGAACGAAGAGCTTCATAGCCGCGTTCATTGACTATTTCGAGAGCTCATGGATTGGGAGACTCATCCGTGCGGACAGAAGAAGGCCTCCTAAATTTCCAATATCAGTGTGGAGCTTCTGCGATAGCAGAAGGTCCACACTGATATTGGAAATTTAGTACAGAAGGCAGGCCTTCCAAGGACCAACAACGCTATTGAAAGCTATCAAGGGTTTCAGTCGTTGCTTTCTTGCGACCACTCGTCAATCTGGAAATTTATTGACGTGCTGAATCTGGATCAAGGAAGGAATGAGATGGAAGTGGAGCATGGAATCGCTGGAGCTCCTCCAGCTGCCCAACGCAAAAATTACAAGAACCGGGCTGAGCGCATCATTGCAATTATGGAAAATTACGACAATCGCGATTTGATGGACTACCTCCGCGGGATAACCAATACCTTTAACCTTCAACTTTAAACTGAATCAATGCTTTTGTTAAATTAATTCCCACTTTTTCTGTGAACTTGACCAATTGTATCGCCCTGCTTTCATTTCCCAAATGATTAAAAATACTTATTCATGCAAATTCAATCGGGTTTTACATTTACTGCACGAATATTATCACATAATAATAGAGCACTCATGATCGAAAATAAAAATAAATGAAAATCCGCGAAGGTATATAGCCTACCTTCGCAAATTTATCGCTTTGCGATGTTTTTAGTGTGCGATGTTATCGCTTCGCGATGTTTTTTCCGCGATGTTTTGTTTGTGATGTTCTTTCCGGGATCCGTTACAATATATTCGTCAGCACTGCTTGTAGTGAGTGCCTTCACTTCTATAGGAATGCATACTACGAAAAGGTATTCGCAAGTAAAGGGGCAAACGTGTTTATTGAGTATTTGTGAGATACATACAGAAGAAATTTGGCGTGGTTACTTTCCTCCTCTAATATAAGGCTGTCATGCACTTGTTTCAGCAGTAAACCAGCGTCCTTATGCCATAGTATTATTTAGGCATGACACACCAAAGTAGCACACATTACCAGTTGCAACTCCTTGTCATTGTTGAAACACCGCCCTCGAAGGGTTTCCTTCAACAGGCAAAACATGGAAATCCAGGGCGCTAGAACCATTCTACCTCAATTCCTGACTGGTTGTACAAGGTGACACGAAATGATGTGCCAGGGTCGTAAAGCAGGTTCGCGAATAGTCAGAAATTCCTTTTTTTTTTGTTTGATAGGATAATAAAATTGCGTTTGGAAACCAACAATAATCTATTTTGGTCAATTCTTTGCAAACTTAAAACACTTTCCACTCTCATGACTCTGCTGAAACACGCGCGCAAGCAATAATGCTTTCATGTTTAACATGTCTTGAGACGCGTTCAACTCAATACTGCACCGAGCAGTCTTACCGCTGTTTTAGTGTTTTCTGTGTGCTTTTTCTTTATGTTTTCTCTGATTTTCACTGTCACCCTGTTGCAGAGCGTGAATGAGCTTTGATTCAGAGGTAGCACTTTGAACAAGGAGCTGATGGAATGCTTCACCAATTTTTCGAATACCGGTCGACTAAAAAAATCTGATGAGCAAATGTCATCATGAATCGGGGAATTCAGTTTTTGGGCAATGATTAGTGAGCTGGTAACTCGCCTGATCTGACGGAAAACTTGAGCGAAATCATCAAAGATCATGTGGAAGAAGGAATGCACCATAAGCATGGACCCAGGCGTTATTTAGAATCCACGCTTCTGAGCAATCTCACTGACGTTCTTCATGAACTCGAAGTGGACACTGATTTCCTCGAAAATCTTTCCTAAATGCCGAAACGTCTTCAGGCGGTTCTGGCCGCAAATAGTGGCCATACTAATTATTGAGTTTACCTTTTCTGTTGTTATTGAATAAAAGAGTAAAAACAGAAAAGAATCCATAATTTTGCAACGAATCGACCAAATGATATCAACTTTGCTTTCTGAGGGTAGATTTACATTTTCTATTAAACGAAAAAAAAAAGCCTGGGACTTCTTGCCTATTTAGGAACCTGCACTACGACCCGGGCACATCATTTCGCGTCACCCTGTAAGTTTTACATGTTGCTCATGCTGAACGCAGTCTTGCATAGCCATACTGTAGTAAAAAAGCACATGTTAACAGTCCACGCTTGTGGAGAGCAGCGGGTTTCAATTTAGCACTATAAAACGTTTCACAGGAAGTTGCACTTGCCAGAGTGGTTGTTTTTCTGTTGAAAATGGACCACGAGCACGCAACTCCAGTCCCCCAACTTTTGCCATGACCCTGCTCTTCAAATGCACAATTAAGCAATACATTTACCCTATGTTTGGTTCCAATGACATGCATTGCTGGATGCGTTAATAATGGTCAAATGGAGTAGAAGGTTGCCTTGAGATACCATTAATGACAAATGGGACATCATTCCTGTGCCCACCGCAGAGCCAGTTGGATGTATTTGTCCCTTGATTGTTGAATACCTTTTTGAATTACCATTGTTAAATCAATTAATCACTGTTTCCCATTTCTGCTAACTTCTCTGAAAGATGCATGTATCTGCATAAATTTGATAGCAGATGAACCTCGCAATGTCTTGTTCACCCTTTGATCGTTAGATTCAGTGATCATAATGTGAACGAAGAAAAATAATCGGATGACAGTCAAATCTCGTTTATCCGAACGTCAGTTGTCGGGACTGCCTGGCCCTGTCAATTTCGAGCAGGCAGAAATCCCATTGGACTATATATTTTAAAGTATTAAAATGTCCGTTTAATCCGAACTCCATAGCTCCCGTCCACATGGACGAGTTTTCTTGTCCCCTTGGTTATTCTCCCTGTTATTCCGAACTTTCTAGAAGAGAAGACATACGCGTACGACAGGGAAGTGTTCACTGTCCCTTTCCATCGTCTCCTCTTCCTCTCATTCCAGGAATTAAAGAACGAAGAGCTGATTTCCCCCTTTTCCTGGAATTAGGATCATGAGGATTGCTGCCTTCTTTGAGTCTTTCTGTCACATTTGGCTGTCATGACCCTCTTCCCCAGGCTATACTTGTCAGCAGGAACGTGCCCAGAAAATCCCTAAACGGGGGGGTGACATTTGAAAAATTGGTAACCCACCCTGCATTTATGGTCAGATTAAAGATTTTTGGCTCACCCTGTATTTCTCTAATAGCAATTAATCTGCAACCTATCACAGGCGGACGATCCCAGATCTGGAATTTTCTCCATAGGCCAATATATGTGTCGGGGATAGCGAATGGAGAACCACCAGAATGTGAATTAATTGATAAAGAGCCGTAAGTGAACATTTTGGTGTAACGATGAAATGTCTCTTGAATGGATTTCAAGGCGAGTGGAAACTGGGATAGCTATTTTCTCGTCCATTTTTACAAACGATGAGATTAAACTGATAAGAAATTATTAACAATAACGACCACCAACAATTCGCGTCCACTATGAAATCATTTGATGCAAATAAACTTAATGGGCGCGAGAGGCTCAACTTTCAGGTGATTTGGATAACTTTGATCAAAGGTTCACCTTAAACTAAAGTTGTAGTAAGCGGAAACTACTGTTTCGTTCATTGAGCCTTCTTTCGACAGCTGGCTGGCTTAGACTTAAAAAAAGTTTATTCGTGGTTCCAGGAGTTTTCTGCATTTTCCTCTGACTCGCAACTTTTTCGCAGGTAGATGCATAGACGGTGAATTGGAGAAGAATCAGGGACAGTTTTGATGCCCTCCCAGCAAACAAGGCTACATTGGACCAACGTTGTAACAACATTCCAAACGTTTATTCAATGTTGATTCAACGTTACGTGTTTAACGTTGTATGCTGGAATGCTGGATTCCTATTGAATAATTTCCCACAAGCGTCTGCAGATTATATGAACTTTGAAAAATAAATGTTGCTACATAAGATAGGATGTACCTACAGGTGACTCACTTGGATGTTTTGGATGATGATCTAGAGTTTCATCTCATGCATTAGGTACTTTTACCGTTGACTTTTGAAACTCCACGGTCATCTGTAAGTATTTCGAACATACCACTCTTGAGTTTTCTTAAATCCTACTGGATTAGGATAAAAGAGCAGTTGTCTTTAAAGTTACGAATTTAACAAGGGTGGAATATGTTACATTGACCATTGGGTTTTTTTTTTTTTTTTTTTACTTCAACGTATTCCCATGGGGGGAGGGGAAAAGTCACTTTTTCCGCCTTCAGATCGTTCGCATTTTTGTAATATTAGGTGCACTTTCTAGGATCCTGGCCCACTTTGCGCAGTAGAATCAGGTCGGTACAGGAACGCAAGGACGGTAGCTACTTGTATCAACAGTAGAGGTGTGGGCATCGCACGGGCTAGAACTTCCCAACCGAATACACGGCTACAGACTGCTACGGAGTCTAAGGACAGAGGGCTGACCAAAGAAAGTAGGACTTCCGGCGAGACTGAGGAAAGATGTCATGAGAGAAATCACTGACTGTTCTTGAAAAGTTCCCTATTCTTTCAACCATATTCTTTCTCTCTCTGATCGACTAACACTGATTATCGCAATCGCAATGTCACTAAAATGGCATTGGTTCAAAATTATAATGACGATAACAATACTAATTATAATTATTTTTGAGTGGCATGCACATGAGGATCAGGAAACCTACCAAAAGTATCTAACAAGCGGCTCAACTCCCGAGTAGGTCTCTATATGGTACTCATCGACGCACTGGCCATGGCTACTACTGCAGGACGCGTGCATCTGATGTCGGCCGGTCTTCTGTGCTGGTGAATGAGTTCTCCTGCCCGGCACTGTGTTGCATGAATTGCTAGGCCGAAGTGGAGGCCTACTATTCTTAGTTGATCACTGTTAGTTGCCGATTGTATTCCTCATCGACTTAAGCACTCCGTCAACGGAGAACGAAGAGCACCTATTTCGACGTCATCCACTACCATCATGAGCGACGCTGGCTTTTTCCGAGTGAGCATTTTCATTTTCTGACAGACCGATTGTAAGTTAGGTCTATATAGTAAACTTAGGCTCAACGTTAGGCTGTAAGTTGAGGCCTGGCACGTTCACATTCATAGTGTAATTTGTTCCTCCTCGCTTCATGGCTGACGTTATATTCAGGCTACCTGGGTCCAGTAATCGTTAGGAGATGGTTCGTTCATTCCAGTCCAGAAAAGGTGGAACTTCAGGGGGCGGGAAGAAGGAAAGTTTATTGCCAGTTGAAACTTACGACAAAGAAAATGGCACTTAGTGTAGTGGTACCATTGGATTTTCCTCAAACTCTCCAGTTTGCGACCTTGTATCATGCAAGTGCATCCAGATGCAGTTTTATGAACCTTTAACCTGAACATAAGCTGCTTTATGAAACAGTTCAGTACTCTTCCTCATGCCAGTAATATTTTTTATTTCGATTATCAGCTGAGCCAGCTCAGCCCTGACTTAAGTTGAAGATGCCTTCATTCCACAGAAGAAAGCTCGGCCTCAAAGTTGTGACTGAGCTGGCTTCCTGAAATGAAAAAGAATGTCTAAAATTAGGTCCAAAAGCCATAAAAGCAGCTGTACATTTAATGATTGCATTTATCATGTTACAAGTGCCATGTGTATTGTTTTCAACAAGTTCAACCTAAGAGTACCCATTAAGATGCAGGATTTCACAAAAGTCATTGTCAGGACAGAGAGCCCACTCAAAGCCCAAGCAGTGAGCAGGGAATAAGAGCCCTAAGTGGGTGCATTCAAAATTTATTTCAAAGCAGATGCCCTCAGGCCAAAATGAATTTCTCCAGTTCCAAATAGACATCTTAAATGAAAGTGCATGTCATCTGTTTCCTATCCTGACATTGTGAGAAGTTTTTAAATGATTATGGTAACTTTCAACTACAAAAAGCTCTCTTGAGATCTTTTTTTATGTTGATGCATTGAAAAGTTTGTGCAAAATCTTCTCACAAGACAAAGGAAGCACCTTCCTCTACCTTGAAAGATATGCCTGTTTGGTGGGCTGCCAGAAGCTTTATCAAGTTAGGAGTGATGCTAGAGGTCATGATTTTCAGCTCCACCCTGAAAATGAGGCTAAGCCAGCTCAGCCAATAGGCACTGACTTTTTTTTTCATAATCTAGCTAAACTCTCATATTTGAAAAAATCCTTGTTCTTTATTCTCAGAGACCTAACAATCACTAAGAGACCTGCATTGGAAAGGTACTAGAATAGATAAAAGGAATCATGACAAATTGTTCCCTTTGAGCTTTTGTCATCCAAACTGAAGGCCCACAGTTAGATGTGTTCAACAAATGCAAATCTTCACTTTTGTATGAAAGACACATTTGTGAAGATGGGGAATGTTGTTCATCTTACTGGTAAACTTTCGCTCTGCCTAGCCCCCTTCCTGTAATGATGTTCTGCACATATAACTAATCACCTTGTTGTTTTTCCTTTTTTTTTTGAATGGACTTGTCAGATTGACAAAAGTCTACACTATATAAGGTTCTTTCCTCTTCAGTCTAGCAGCTAACCTGAGTATTACTGAGATAAGGTCATCTAAGTTAGCACTGTACCACTTGAACCACTTTCTAGGCCTAAGGAGGAAATAATGATACCAGTTTGCCATTAGGAAGCATAAACACTGAAACTTATATATTGAACACAATTTGCATAAGATATGCTAATTAGCATCCAATATGACTGCTGTAGTTGGGAGATTGACCCTATTTTCAAATACATTTCCCAGAAAACATGCCATTTAATTGAACAAGATGTTCTGACATTATTCTACCTACAGGTGGTTCCATTTCAAATCAGGTTGAGCCTGTCAGGTCATAGCCTTCAATTTTTTTCAAAGAAATATATGTAGTCCTCCCATCCAAATGATGAAATATGATACCTTATTTACCTGTATCTACCTCTGTATCTGCAATAGTTTTGGAGAAAAAAAATTGCAAAATTGCAGTTTTCCCCCACTTTCAATTTCTGGTATCTCCTAAACTAATGTACATAGATTACTGAAAATAGTTTTTCACATACTTCAAAGTACACAGTGTACAGATATGGAAATAAGTTAGGTTATTATTTTATAAATGCATTTTTTTTTTTTCTCTTTTCAAAATCAGCAAAGCTGTTGAATTTTTTTTTGTGATTTCTTATCATCCATTAAGTGTGTATCCTATCTGGAATAAAATGTATTTTCCCAAAATACATATACTAATAAGTGAAAATGTTTTCAAATCAGAATTTTCATTAGATCATTACATTGATGTAGGATGAGAACAACATGTAATTGAATTCATCACCACATGACAGTTATATTTGTCATGCAGCACACACAACTAAAAACTGATCGTGATTATATGACCATTGTTTCTCCCAACATCATCGGAAAATGTGCTTGTTTAAAAATCAATAACTATGTAACTAGGCAAAAGGAGGAGGAAATTTTTACATCATGCAGTAACCCATGCCTTCTAGTATCAATACAAAAAAAAAGAATAAAATCAATGATGGGGTTTTTGAGAAAATAATTTTCTTTTCCACCTATTTTTGGGAAAATAAAAATTTGTCTATCAAATTAGACATGAATGACAGAAGTAACAAATGGCACCACAAGATACATGAGTGCATGTAGTTTGGGAAAATACATTTTATTCAAGATGGGACATATGCTTGACAGACAAAAAAAAGTTCAGCAGTTTTGCTAATTTTGAAAAGAAAAAAATTTGTACTTATCAAATAATAACCCAGCTCATTTCCATATGTGTACACCATGTGTACTTTGGAGTATGTGAAATACTTTTTTCAGTAATCTATGTACATTAGTTTCAGAGATACCAGAAAATGGAAAGTGGGGGGAAAACTGTGATTTGGCAAGTTGTCCTTTTTAGCACCCTCCACTCATGAATTTTTTTTCTCTGAAATTATTGTAGCTACAGAGGTAAAGAAGGTATCATATTTCATCGCTTGGATGGGAGGACCACATATATATATATATTTTTTTTTTATCTAAGACCATCACCTGACATGAAAACTATGGACCTCCCTGATTTGAAATGGAAGCACCCAGGAGCAGTCAGAGCAGTATGAGCAGTGCTTGATCAAATCTATAGAATCCATAACTTGCGATAGGAAAAATCTTGATCATACAGTATTTTTTAATTTTTGGGATTTTTTCATGCCTAATTACATATTCATATTTATATAAATGCACCTTCTGATAATTGAATTACAAAAAGCCATGCTCATTCACTAGATACGAGGGTCACTCAATAAGTTATCTACCTGAATAAGAAAGAAACATCCGAGGGGAAAAATAGCACTTTATTTTTCAATGTAGTCACCTTTTAACTCAACACACTTATTCCACTTTGATTCCAAGGATTTTATTCCCTGGGAATAGAAGTCAACTTCTTGTNCAGTGTATACTATACAGTGTTCTTTAAGGCAGTGGTTCCCAAACTGTGGGTTGCGAGAGGCCTCAAGGTGGGTCACATACATTTTCACTCCAAAAAAATCATTATATCTGCATTCACTTAGGATAAAACATGCCCAGCAGAAGAGGTCAATCAGCTTTCTTCAGGCAATAATTCCTTTGATAATATCTCGTTCTGGATTCCGGTGGGTCACAACATTTTTTGTACTTCAGCAAGTGGGTCGTGATTCAAAGAAGTCTGGGAACCACTGCTTTAAGGTACAACTATAACATTAAATTTCGGATTTTAGGAAAAAAATCTTTTTAAAAAAAAGTCTATAATTTTCTTTCACTCATTACAAATTGGAATCCACTGAAAAAAGTAGGTCAAATTGGTCAAAATGTGCTCAATTAATCATAATTAGGGTAATGCTTTTACTGCTTTTCTCACATTCCCTAGCAGCAACTTTGAGCCTTAGTTATAACCAGTTTTATTTCCTGTTTTTTTCAAAAAAGATGCCAAAAATTCCATAATTACCTATATTTCATCATAAATCACCAACCCCGGTTCCTCTTACAGTGTAGGTAGGAGCCAGTTTCCATGCACCTTTGTGTTCTCACCAACATGCAATAGACCTCTTTTGCTCATCCCTTTCATATTCAGGTAGATAACTTATTGAGTGGCCCTCGTATATATATAAATGACCTATGCTGTAAAAATCAGGAAGATACTCCAAAAATTGACAGTTATCATGTTTGAAAGGTTGCCTGACAAGCAAAAAACTATGAGCAAAAGAGGTCTATTGCATGTTGGTGAGAACACAAAGGTGCATGGAAACTGGCTCCTACCTACACTGTAAGAGGAACCGGGGTTGGTGATTTATGATGAAATATAGGTAATTATGGAATTTTTGGCATCTTTTTTGAAAAAAACAGGAAATAAAACTGGTTATAACTAAGGCTCAAAGTTGCTGCTAGGGAATGTGAGAAAAGCAGTAAAAGCATTACCCTAATTATGATTAATTGAGCACATTTTGACCAATTTGACCTACTTTTTTCAGTGGATTCCAATTTGTAATGAGTGAAAGAAAATTATAGACTTTTTTTTAAAAAGATTTTTTTCCTAAAATCCGAAATTTAATGTTATAGTTGTACCTTAAAGCAGTGGTTCCCAGACTTCTTTGAATCACGACCCACTTGCTGAAGTACAAAAAATGTTGTGACCCACCGGAATCCAGAACGAGATATTATCAAAGGAATTATTGCCTGAAGAAAGCTGATTGACCTCTTCTGCTGGGCATGTTTTATCCTAAGTGAATGCAGATATAATGATTTTTTTGGAGTGAAAATGTATGTGACCCACCTTGAGGCCTCTCGCAACCCACAGTTTGGGAACCACTGCCTTAAAGAACACTGTATAGTATACACTGGTGATGTGGTGGGTCAGGTGCACTCCATGACATACCATTATTATGTCTGTTGATATACATGGATTAAATTACATATAAAATCAAGGACTTTGCAACTAAATTTTCTCTCATTGTTAGATTCTATATTCCAAGAGAAAGTTTTTCCATATGTGCTTGCAGAATAACCTCCTCTCCATCTGTTTACCAGCACCATTTGCAGTTTTGCTGATGGTGTTTTTCTGAACATAATGAAAGCTACACCATGTTCTCATTTGTCTGGTCAATGAAGGTAACCCCTTAAATATACAATTTGTTCTAGCAAGACATTATGGGCTGATTGCATGAACAATGTTTATTTTAGACTTTGATTATCGATAGTCATTGTTTAAACATTGTCTATGAAAACATAATTTTACCGCTGTCTACTTTCGATTGTGTTAACGATCCCTAAGCCATGTTTTCATAGCCGATGGTTAGACGATGGTTAAACACCCTTCATGGTACATATAGCACGTTCTGACTCCTCAGTTGTCGCATAATATACTTCGGACTCCACAAAAAACGAGCGAATCTAGTGAAAAAGGAGAACCTTTCCTCAAATTATTAAGTACATCTCACAGAGCTTGTAAAGGAGAATCTCACGATAGAGAGCGACAGAATGCACTTTCCTTGCACAACAAATAATCATGCCTGGAAACTGGTGAGTTCTCCTCTGACCTTACTCTATATTTTGATATATCAGAGGTAAAGCCAAGGATTCGTTTTGGACACAGAGAAGTAGGAAATGTGTGAAAATAGGAGTATCATTTGTGTACGATTGCAAAATGAGGGTATTCAAGAATTGCGTGTGGATCCTGGTCACGTGATGACAAATTCAGTAATAATCCCTACTGCATCGTGCACTGCTTGGACATCGATGAAGTAGAAGCATTTGATGGGCATTCTATTTGAGTATGACAGTCGTCGATGACACCGATCACTCCTGGAAATCCGACAATATCAAATAATTATCTTCATACAACTACTCCATTTTTCCTCCTTGGAATGTAATAAGCGATGCAAATGGGCAATGGCTTGCACCATTCCATTTCTAGGAATCGATGCCACATAAAATTGAAGGGTCAGCACAACATGCAAATCGAAAGGCTTTCATGATACTCTCTTTACTTTTGAGTCATGTTAATTAATTACTCAGGGGATGGGTACTTGAACAAATCACGATTCATTGCACACGAACAATGATTGCTCTTCTCTGTCGATGTAAAGTTATGGGATCTGTTCCACAATCTTCGTCCCTTTTGAGTTCAGCTTGAAGCAGGTCGACATCATACCCTGATTCCTTTCCAAATTGGTATCTCACGCGGAAGTTCTAATCGACATATTCTTCAAAGGGATTAAGCCCAGAACCTATGTTTATTCCTCCCATGCGACGACGCAAAGCACATCGTTGTTATCGAGCGGATCCATGAGCAGAAGCATTGTGCTTCACCAGTACACTACAGTATTATACTCATCGAGATGGTACACGAACGTTGGCATAAATATCGGCAAAACATGCCCCATCCCTTGTCTGGAAATGACACCTTTTTCAGCTTCTGTTAGACATCAGTTAGACAATGGTTAAAGGAAGATAGTGTTCATGCAATCCGTTTTTGGCCTTAGACATCACATCAGTTAACCGATGACTTTCGAAAAACACCGGGAAAACATCGTTCATGCAATTGGCCCTATAAGTTCTAGTGGCTTTCAGAATATTGGCCAATGTTTAAACTTCATTTGGTGAGTTTTTCAGGAAGCTCATCTGTTAGAGTAAGCCCTAGGGTCAGGCTGAAAGAATTCGTCTTAGACCTTCAGTGCCAAATATTTATGACAGACTAACCAATATTTTGCTTATTTAAGACTTATTGATGTACAGGGAATGTTATTTGCCAATAGAAATAATCTAGGGAAGGGGAAACACCAGTTTTGACAAAAACTAACCTTTTTGTTTATTGCATCCTCAGTCCTTGGCAACCTTAAACCACACATTGAATGTTAAAAGTCTGCTTCTGTTTATTCCAGGGGACATCCTCAGATCAAGACAATCGTTTCGCTGACAAGCAAAAGAAATTGCTCAAACAAATGAAGTTTGGAGAAAGTCTTGAAAAAAAGGTGAGATATACTTCTTGACCTAGTTCTGATATGGAAATGAACCCAAATGAGCACTTTCTAACTCCTGAAGGTACTATAATATAATAGCAGTTTTTTTATGATATAGCTCTATATATATAGAGGTCATGATATAGGGCTTATATACACGGTGTCCCATTTATTGTGGACGATTTTAATAGTGTAAAGAATTCCTCCTGCTTGAGCAAACTAAATCAAACTTTCACAATATTTAGATGTCTGTTTAGCATTTATGGCGACAAAGTTTAAGCCAAAACAAATTCACCAATTACAAGCTATGAACTTCAACACAACCCCATTGATTTCAAGCGCTTTTTCCAATCGTGCCTGGTAATGAGGCGGGGCACCATCCTGCATGAAGACCAGATCATCAGCCAACCCTTATAATTCAATTTCTGGCTAAAATTTTTCTTTGGCATTAAGGATGGTGCCCCACCTCATTTCGGTAAAGAAAATTCGTGCCTGGCTGAACGAAAATTTTCGGATCAGTGTATGGGTCATGGTTCGCCAAAACAATGCACTGGCCAGCCTATTCTCCTGAATTAGTGCCATGTGACTTCTTCATGTGGGACTTCGTCAAGTCAAAAATCTATGCAACCAAACTGAGGGACATTCCTGAACTGAAGAAATGTATGACCGCTGTGTTTGGAGACATTTCTGTTGAAATGTGCCAGAAAACGCTGCTTGAATGCCAGGCACGATTGGAAAAAGTGCTTGAAATCGATGGGGGTCATGTTGAAGTTCATAGCTTGTAATTGGTGAATTTGTTTTGGCTGAAACTTTGTCACAATAAATGCTAAACAGACATTTAAATATTGTGAAAATTTGGTTTAGTTTGCTCATGGAAGAATTTTATACGCAATTAAAATCGTCCGCAGTAAATGAGACACCCTGTATATATAAATCCTTTCACGGTGACTGCCAGTATTGGAGGTATGAGGGGGGATGAACCACATCCCAGACCTCATACTTGCCTAATTCTGAAAGACACAGCAGAGGATCTACCAAATGGCCGTGGGCCGTGCCCAAGATTGCTATATGCTGGAGGATATCGAGTGATATTTCACACTCCAGCTTCCTGACATGTCCCTTGAGGTCTTTCAGGACCAGTTGTGCCTATGATGATCAGAACAATGGTGGTCTTCATTCCGCACAACTGTTCTACCTCCCATTTTCAGTTTGGAGTATTTCTCCAGCTTCTCCCTGGTCTTCTCTTGGAGGTTATTATCAGCTGGGATGCTCACATCTATGAGGAGGGTGGTCTTCTCCTTCTTATAGATTGTGAGGTCCAGCCTATTACGTGGGAACATCTAAAAGTTCGCGATTTTCCAGTGAAAAAATTATTGCAGCAGATGTTGCTTTTCCTGCATGTTGAGTGGTATCTATATACTTAATTTTAAAAATTTTGCTACAAAGAAGTGTGATGGAGACAAGATATAAGAGATCCAGTGATAAGTTCCCCAGTGAATTTCTGCCCTATAGTACTGAACAATGGCACGCGATTCTTTTTCACAACTTCTGGTGGCATTTAATTGCCCAAGACTGCTTTGATGAGTTCCTTCAAGTGTATGGCAATGAAGCCTCAAGCATGGCAACTGTGAGGAAGTGGTTTGGCTGTTTTTGAACTGGACATTTTGACCTCACAGACGAGCCACGTGAAGGTTGCCCAAAATCTGCGACAAATTAAGAAAATGTGGCTGCCATAAAAAAACTGGTTGAAGAGGATCCCCACTTGACCCTTGAGAAGATGGAGCATCTATTTGGGATAGATGCCATGTCAATTGGAGGAATCCTGCATGACTGCCTGAACATGACAAAAAAATATTGCTGGTGGGCCCCACATGTCCTGACAGCGGAGCTAAAACAACGATTCACTTTTCCAAAATGGTTCCTGGAAAAGTTTAAGAATGGCAAATCGAGCACATATCCAAAGCTTAGCACTGGTGATGAGAGCTGGATGTACAATTTTGACCCCTACACCAAGCTGCAGTCCATGGAGTGGTCAGCCAAAGGTGCTCCTGCCCCAACAAAGGCCAGACGCCAGAGGTCAGCTGGGAAAACCAAGTTTGCCATCTTCTTCAATCAAGCCAGAATTGTGGCCTCAGTGCCTTTGGAGGAGCATTGGACCGTGACATTGGAGTGGTACACAAATGTCTAACTGCCAAAAGTTTTTGTTAACCTTCTCAGAGGTCGTCCCACGACGAAGCTCCACAGGCATTTACTCCACCATGACAATGCCCTGGCTCACAGGGCCACCGCACAGAGGACTTTCTGGCCGAGCAGGGGATTCAAGTTATCAAGTTATTCCCCTGATCTTGCCCTTGCAACTTTTGGTTATTCCCAAAAATTAAGGAAAAATTGCGCTGAAGGGTGTTTGATGGGCACGTAGAGCTTGAGGCAGCTGTGAGTGAGGAACTGAAAAGGCTGGAAAAAGACTAATTCCAGAGGTGTTTTGATGCCTATATCTCCAGGCTCAAAAAGTGCATTGAAGTTCATGGGGATTATGTTGAGAAATCTTGAATGAAGGGCCTTTTGAGTGGAAAAAAATTCTGGCCTACCATTATTAATACAGAAAAAAACATGAATTTTTTAATGATCCCACATACAAACTATGGTGCGGTCCATAATTATGGGCACGTCCCAGAGTACCTTGGTGGAGGAGTTCTCCACTACACACTGAGGCTGGTATTTGTACCACTTCTCTGGGACATCCAGGCTGGCTTGCTTGCAGACACACCAGTGCACATATTTGCATACCTGCTCGTGCCTGTGCAAGTACTCCCTCAGGGTTTGTTTGGGGCAGGCACTAAGGAGGTGGTGAACCATTTTGGGTGGTCCATGACAGCATCTGCAGCGGTCTTCCACATCCAGCTTCAGGATGTGCTTCTTGTAGTTACAAGTTCTGATGCACTGGTCCTGAATGGCTAGGACGTTACTCTCTGTCTTGGCATTCAACAGTCCCTTCTTCAGCCAGTTGCAGCTGAAGTCTGAGTTGATTGATGGTTTATCCATGATCTTGGGATGCTGGCCGTGTAGCAGTTTCTCCTTCTATCAGGCCTCTCTTTGTACTTGGTCTGCCGTCTTCACATCCTTTGTGTCACAGTCATCATCGGGATGGAGTGCATTTCAGAAGCAGGTGCCATCCCCCTGGATGGAGTGGAATTTCTTCAGGGCATTGCACTCTCTCAGGATGGAAATGAGTCATCCCTGCTTCCTTTCTATGTATCTGGTGACTTCACACGTTGTCCGCTTATAGAGGGACTCGAGTTCGATCAGTCTCCTCCCTCCCTTGCATCTCGGAAGGTAGAATCTTTCAACAGCAGCCTTCGGATGGTGGGTGTGATGCATGGTCAGGAGTTTTTTGGTCACTTGATCGATGGCCTGGAGTTCCATAGGTGACCGATCGATAACTCCAAAGCTGTAGTTGAGGACAGGGATGGTGAGACTGTTGAGGGCAGCAATCTTATTTTTTGCCAGCCAGCTTGGTCTTCAGTACGATGCGAACTCTGCGTTTGTATTTGGTCATCAGTCTCTCCTTCGTGCGCTTGACAGCCACAGAGGAGTTCTCTTCCACATCGAGGTATTTATAGGTGTCGGGTCGTAAACTCTTGGAGTTGTTTGTAATTGGTGGTGGTGATATCTCCCATAGGGGTGAGGATTCTGTGGTGGATAGAGAGCTTTGCGCACTTGTCAAGTCTGAATTTCATGCAGATGTCTTTCAAGAAGATGCTGATGACATTGAGAAGGCTTTTGAGCTGTTTCTCATTGGAGGCGTATAGTTTCAGGCTGTCCATGTAGAGAACGTGGTTCATGCAATGGTCTGCAATCTTCCCCTTTCCTATGTAATAACCACAGTCAGTCCAAGATCGCTCGGTACTGAGTGGGTTAAGAGCCAGATAGAAGAGGAGAGGAGATTGCATGTCTCCCTGGAAGATCCCGCGTTTGATGGAAATCTCGTGGGTTGTCAGGGTGGAGTCTTGTCCCTTGGGGGACATTACCATCTTCCAGCGAGGCATGGTCTGTTGGAGGAAGTTGACCACCACAGGGTTGATGTTGTACATCCTGAGGCACTCAATGATCCATGATTGGGGCACTGAGCATATGCCTTCTGGAAGTCGATCCATACCATCGAGAGGTTCTTCTTCCTGTTTCTGGCATCATCCATGACTGTACAGTTGAGTAAGAGCTGTTCCTTGCAGCCATATGATCCTTTCTGACAACCCTTTTGCTCTTCCGACATGATGTTGTTGTCATAGATGTGTTGTTTGATTTGTGCTGCTAGGATGGAAGACAGCACTTTGTAGACAGTTGGCAGGCAGGTGATGAGCCTGTAATTCTGAGGTAGCTTGGTTTCAGCATTTTTCAGGAGTTGGTAGGTGACTCCTGCAGTGAGCCAATCTAGCGTCTTCGAGGGGTCTGTCACTACTTTCTGCATTTCTCTGGCGAGTTGTTCATGTAGTGATTTTAACTGCTTCAACCAGAAGTTCAGAAGACAGTCATGTCCGGGGCTCTTCCAATTCGCTGTTTGTTAGAGCACCTTCTTCAGATCAGATGTTGTAATCTGGGGGTTATTCATTTCAGGAGTACCTGTTAGTTCCCTCTGATGTCAGAGCCTTGTGGTATCGACGTTATGGTTTACCAGGCACTCCATGATGTTCAACCAGAAGAGAGTTGGTGGCCCATCACCTTGACTAGGTCGTGGGCCACCAGCCACATGTCCCATTTGCCAGTAGTGGCCCACCACCTTCCAGACCACTTAAGGGCCAGCACTTTACCAGTTAGCTCGTTTGTGGTGTACCGCCAGCTGGGAAGGGTCCTAATGCCTCCATATATATCTGAATTATTGATTTATCTGGTCTCTGGAGCCTACTCAGAAGAATACTCAAGAGTACCAAGGTAGCCCACTGCTCTCCCCTTCTGCATCCACTATGAGTCTTTGGGGAGGAAGAGCAGAAGTCTTCGAGTATTAAGGCATATCATACGTACAATATGACATAGGGAAAACCTAGTTTCTCTACCCTCCCCTAATCCTATACACTTCTGAATTCCCATACATAACTGCAGCAGTTAATAATTTCCCAAATCTTATATTACAATCAAAACATCATAACTCCATGATTTCCTAGTACCTGTGTATAAATTAAAAAAGGAAAAACGAGGAAGAAACACTTTTGCTAAATCAGGAAGGCAGGAACTTCCTTGCATTTGTAGGGTGCATGGAATTGGAGTACCATCTATTAGGGCCACTAGCTCAGAGACCTACAATACAAGACCTACCTACAATTGTTAGCAGGCCAGCAATTGCATGTCCAACTTGCAGCAAAGTTCCCACCCCCAGCAGAAATCCACCAGTGTAGTGCATGGGCTGTTTATGGCCTGCTACTTTTGTGCTACTTCAGTAGTTTCCATTTCATGTAACTTTTTTTACAATGACATTTCAGTGATAATATTGGTACAGAATATGAAGAAGGCATGGGAGGCTCATGTGGGCTCAAAAACATGGATGAATCATGCAGAAATACTCAAGGGACAGTGCTGAAGCAATATGGTGTCCTTCACAGAGAAGCAGAAATTGTTTCTTTATGAAATGGTACTTCAAGCTAAATGAATCACCTGTAAGTGTGCAAAGACAGTATTGACAGCACTTTCATACCAGGAATACTCTCCAGCAGGACTAATACCAGACTTCTTAAGCAGTTTGAATCAGAAGGCGTTGTCAGGGGCTGTTGAAATAGCCATTTTGAGCATCCAATCACTGTGTGCATATCCCACAAAATTTTGCTCTTGCCAGACAAATGTTAATCTGCAATCCCAGGAAGAACCTCCCAACTTGATATTTCATATTCAGCAACGTAGATGATTTTTTATACCAGTATTTCTGTATATCCATACAAAATCCAGATGCACCAATGAGCGACAGAAATTATAATGGAGAAACATTTTCTGTTTGCACAGTGGCAATCTTCCCTATTATTCCTCAATTATTCTCTCTGTTTGGTGCTGCGTGATTAATGAAAATGGGTCACACCGGACATGTCACATTTTAATCAATGAGCCCACCTGAATCTCCCTCGTCTTCCATACTTTCTGTGCAAATTTGGCCACTGCAATGGCATTATAATAAAAGTTATGTGAATAGGAAAATAGGAACTGTTTTAAAAATCACCCTGTATATATAAGTTAACCTATGGGCATAAGCTGTTTCTACTGTGAAACACTAGTTGAATGTGATAGGTATTTTATAGTTTGAAGCCCTTGATCAAATGATCCCTTGATCAACCCATCTGTTTACCATCTTTGCTGGAACTACCATTTAATTTCATGAAAATTCACTAGCAATACTTACATGCTAAGAATCACCCACAAGTACCCAAGAATAAGTGCAGTCATGTTGGACATAAATCATAGCAATAGACAAGTCCATGCAAGACTGTTGAAACAACGATTAAGTAAGCCAAGTGCATATAATGTCAGGTGGTCCATTCAATGGCTAGGTAAGTGGATGGGTTAAATTGGAGCCCAGGCCTCTTCATTTTGTGGTTTGATTTCTCTCAAATAGCCAAGGCCAACCCTATGGCACCTTGAGTAGGCTTCCATCTGCCAACTTCTCTTGGGAGTGGCAGTTTTTGAAAAGTGACCCTTTCCTTTTAATATATTTTCATACAAGATCTTTTGGCATCTCATCATCAAAGAATAGCTGTTATTGATGAGGCTTTCAGAGATCAGTGGTTAAAGATTGTGAAAGAGTTTCATGAATTGATCCCATATTAGTTGACTTTCATACCTCTGCAGAAAGTTTCTAGGGAGCTTGTATGTTTACCCTTTGAGGCAAAAAATTTGCTCTGTTGATAGTAGGTATAAGCCACACAATATCCATATTTTTGGAGATCAGAGGAGTCTAATTGTGGTTATATATTCCTTCAAAGTCCACTTGTACAGTTTTCACTTTGACCTACACTAGTTTGGAACCTAACGTGTGTCTTAGTGACTTAATGAACCTCCTCACCTTCTACTACAACACCACCTTAAACACAAATTGGTTGAACTTCCAGATAAGGTAAGATTCAATGTAAAATTCATGGTTGACATTCCATGTTACTTCTCTTGCTATTGAGGTATGAGTATCCTAGCTTTAAGGTAGAGCATGGACTATCAGGCCTAGAACTATATGAGCGTGGAGGTGATGTCAAGTCAAGATGTGTGACGTGGATATGATTTTTTCCCCTTCCCTGCAATGGGATAGAGGCTGAAATTGCTTCTTTGTGTCGTAACTGGTCAGGCTTATGTCATCAACTCAGCATCGGCCATCGGGGATCTCATCGGCACTATGCCTCTCAAGAAATCAGCATGGTACATGTCATTCCTGTTCATCACTTCTGATATACAACTGCTCTAACAGTGTTTTATATTGAAATCCCTAACCAGTTGTATGCTATTGCATTCCCAGTTTGTTTCCTGTCTTCAGTGAGACACCTATTATCCTTTTGCGAGTGATCCACTGGGTATTCACTCTTATTTGCTGGGTGTCCTTTAATTGGCTTCACACCTCACCCTGCCTTCTTTTGATTGCATAAGGGACCCCATCTTTTCAAGCCTGCACCATCTTATGACAGATTGTGACTGTCATGCCACTTTCCACGAACCATAGGATTTTCCTATCTACTTATCAATGGATGACAAGTCACAAAGGTATGTGCACTGGCAGGCTTTGTTGAACTTTGCATTTTATTCACAATGAGGTGAGTCTTAAGGCCATGTGCATAGATAGCCAGACATTTTCTAGATACTTATTTTCATTTAAGATGTTAATCAGTTGAATAGTGAAGCTTATTAAAGGGCACCCTGTAAAGTTCTTGTATGTACTCAGTTCAAAAAAGAAAAAACAAGGTACTGGTGTATTTTGAGAGAATGGACATTCCAATGGTGCATCCATTTAATAATTATTTGTGTGTGGTTTTTTCTTTTTTGAATTTTCTTGAATGTGTACTTTTTCATCTCAGTTGATGAAAATTGTTTATTTTGCTTACTCGTTTTTGGTATAAATTGACGCCAAAATCATTCTAATGCAGCAAACTCAATTAAAATCAAGGAAAATGCAGTCCAATAAGAAGCCTTTTCTCAAGCTATCATTGGGCTCAAAGGTAAGGAGATGGTTGTCAGCATAGTACCTAGAAAAAGACTGTAAAACATGTCATTCTATACATATTCCTATTGCATAACCTATTAAGAAGGTTTAATGTCAGTTTTGAATAAAATATTTTTTAACCCCTTAACAGCATCAACTGCCTATGAACATCATTTGATTCCCTCTTACAACACAGCAAAACCTAATAAACTGCTACAAAGAGGTGATGGTGTTGAAGGACTGAAAATCCACTTTTGTCCATCTGTATTGAAATATATCTCTTCACTGACTTGTACAACATTGTCAAAATAAAAGTTATATATTTTGACTCAAAAAACCTGAAAGAATAGGAAATTAATCTGCAGTTAAGGGGTTAAGATGATTAATTACTACTTCAAAAAGTTGATGTTACTTTCTGGCATTTTACAGGAAAATGCTCAACCATCAAGGTGTTAATCTTTCTTTTCTTTCCATCAGATAAGGTCACTTAAAAATAAAACCATCCATGGCTTTAAAAAGCAACTTTTTCAAATGATTAGTTATAAATGTTTGGTATATTTTAAATACAAAATTGAATTTTTTGCTGAGCAAAACTGATGAAGATGGAAAAAATTTTATTCTGTATGGTTCTGCTGATTGTGTATCTTGGATTTTACCAAATCTGTAAGTTTGCTGCATTCACCCTTAAGAACTTTCCCTTTAATGTTATGCCTTTTGGGAAAGGGTCACTCATCCTCAGAGAGTCAACCTTAGAGGTGTGCTCAATACTATACTTTCTCCATTTATTTGCCTCATTCATAAGGATCACTTAGTTGATACTCATTCACCTACATGAGTTTGACTATCAAATACCCATTAACCTGTAAGAATTTAACAATTCATCAGTGCATAAGTCCATAAGAAAATTACTTTAATTTGTTTTCCATTAAAAATAATTAGGTATGGGACTGTTTGTGCTTTGGGTAAGGTTTTTGACCTTCTCAACCTTTGCATCAACATCTGTTTAAACTTGCTTGAATTTCAACATTTTGTTCATTCAGGTTTTTGGTGCTTCTTAGATTCTTGCAGACATTTATTTTTAAGTCATTTCAAAATTCACCATTCAAGTAATATCAAAATTGCCAAACTAGTCATGGGGAGCAGTGGTATGATGTTGGAGATATATTCTGGATTTCTCATTTTTGGAAGATCCATTCTGCCTCTGTTCACCAGTACCTGTTTTTTTTTTGGTTCATCACTGAGTAACTGATAAATTCTCCCTCTCAAAATTCCTTGCCTGCGTTTTGGGGTGCAAGTCTCATGGAAGGGAGGAACTTTTTTGAGCAGATGTGGAGTGCACATGAGTGATGGAAATCTGGAAAATGTGGTGTCAGGCCAATTTCCCTTCGAAGAAGTTGATGCATGTAAAAAGAAATCAAGTGTTATGACAGTGCCATCATTGTGTCATTTGCCCTCACTGTAGGGATAAAACCCACTGTGGACAGACACCCTGACCAACCTCCAGAATTGAAAATTAGTATATACAGAATGATTCACATCATTTCTTTAAAAAATGCTATGTGCAGCAGTGTAGAGTGTACTGCTACACTGTGATACTGTTCTAACCACCTATTGGAATCCTAATTGAGCTGTTAAAATAATCACCTTGGATATGTCTTGCAGTTCTCAGTAAGGCTGTACCAATCCTTTGATTGGACATTGGCCGATTCAGGCATTTTCCATGAAATCGGCTAAACTGATCTTTGGGCCAGCCGATTTTCATAATTTTTTTTATTTTGTGCACCCAACACGCATTGCATCTCTTCTCCCTATTTCGATTTCTCGGCATTTTGTAGCAGGCCAGGGAACTCCCACAAGTAGACAGTGGTGGATGCAATCTGCATTTAATCCAGAGAACGTACCTCAAAACTTGAAATTGAAAGCACATGGCCAGAAGCAAGGCACAGTCAGGAGCACAACTCCCTGCTAAAAATCTCTTCCTTACACCATTAGTGAAAACAGAATCTGATATTTATAGCTAATTTTCCCGTGGTATGAAGCATTATTTGTGATTTTTTGGTGATTCTGGAAAAACTCATGACTTTAATTTTAACAGGTTGACTGCCATGAGGCCACTGGTGTGCTGACTGAATGGGAAAATCAATAGGCCAGCATTGCTGTGGCAGTCAACATGTTAAAATTAAAGTCATGAGTTTTTCCAGAATCACCAAAAAATCACAAGTAATGTGGGCAATGGGAAGAATTCTTTCCAGAAGATGTTTGATCCTCCCAGTGCCCTGGGTGGGCATTCTCCCACTCTATCACTCACATCATCTGGTGACCATAATAGACCAGGAAAGGTTCCCACCACAAATATGAACTTTTTATGTTTTGGGGGAAAAACTGGAATTATAAAAATAAAAACCTGCATAAGTGGGAAAAGAAAATGTGCTGAAAAAAAAAGAAGTTCAATGTCAACTTAATTGCACTAACTCTGCAAAAAAGACCTGTTCCATAGATGTGCACAAAGATCGGTGTTGGAATCAGTAATCTTTTGAGAACATATATCAGGAATCAGCATATCAGCCAAGTTTTTGTATTAGTACTGTCCTAGTTCTAAGGCATGTGACTCAAATCTCAATATCTGATTTTAAGTTTTCCCAAAGTGAAATTGGTTCAGCACCATATATTCCTCATCTTACATCATTCTATGTGCATTCCACAGCTTCCTGAACAGTGAATGTGACTTTTGAAAGACCATGCATATTTTTGGAATGAGATTTGAATTCTTAATGCCCTAGATTCTTAGTGGCTCATGACAATCATAGTAATGACTAAGTGCACATTTCTATGCTATTTTTTTTTGCATGGTTCTTTGAACTTGTCAGTAATACCATACTATCAGGTAACCACAAAAGTTTTTGCCATTTATGTGTCATATGATTGTTATTAAGTTAAAAAATAGTAATGGTAGTAGGTGTAACTGCCTTCTTAAAACAACTCATAGCTTAAACATTTGTTATATCTTATTTGCGTGTTAATATCATCTAATTTAGTAAAGCCAAGAAAATATTTAAATGGAGTCGTCATCAAAGCTCTTCAGATGTTGTTTACTCAATGAGGTTAAACTTGGTAACATTGCTACAGAAGCCACTAAAAGAATATTTTTAGCATTTGGAGAGGATGCTGTAAAAGAACGCACAGCAAGAAATTGGTTCCAAAAATTCAGAATCGGGGATGAATCGCTTGAAGATGCACTACATAGTGGCCGTCCTGTGACCATTGACAATGAAGCCTTGATATCTGCCATTGAAGAGGATAGCAGTCGAACATGCCAAGAACTTGCTTTGATGTTCAATGTTAATGATGAAATCATCAGAAGGCATCTGCACAAACTTGGCAAGACATACAAGTTGAGCAAATGGGTCCCACATGAATTGTCTGATGCCAATAAACAACAACGTGTCAGCTTGCTTTGCCTTGCTCTCCCGCCACAATAAAGAGCCATTTCTTGATCGCTTGCTGGCATGTGATGAAAAGTGGGTCCAATATAAGAATCCTACAAGGAAACAATATTGGCTGTCCACCACGGACCCTGCTCCACAAACTTCAAGGCCACCTCTTCATCAAAGTAAGGTGCTCCTTTGTGTATGGTGGACAGCTCGTGGAATTGTTCATTTTGAGCTGCTGCAGCCTGGCCAAACCATCACTGGTTAACTCTATTCACAGCAGCTTGTGCGTGTTCATCAGGCATTGCAAGAGAAAGAAGCAGCGCTTGTTAATCGAAAAGGAGTACTGTTCCTTCAAGATAACGCCCGTCCACATACTGCTACAGTTACCAGAGACACAATCAAGCGTCTTGCAAGGGAGACTTTGTGTCATCCACCATATTCACCTGATATCTCTCCCTCTGATTTTCACTTTTTCCTGGCCCTTGACAATCATCTGCGTGGACAGGAATTTAAAAACGACAGGGAGGTGCAGGATGCTATAAAGGCTTTCTTCTCTTCCAAAAACAGGGACTTCTATAAGAAGGGTATTTATAAGCTTGTTTCAAGATGGGAAAAGGTGATTGAATCAAATGGAAACTATTTTGCTGAATAAAATTAGTTTTTAATACGAATTTTGATCTTTTTTAATGAATATTAAAAACGGCAAAAACTTTTGTGGTTACCTGATATTTAGCATGATTGCTCTAAAGAAGAAAATACCCACTCTTAAAAGGGAGGGAGGAGGTAACCACATTTCAAACATTATGTGAGGTGAATCATATCAATACCACTGTCACATACTATGAATATAAAACCAATGGAAAGACTGCTGAAAGCATGGAAGGACTTTTGGGAGGCAGGATAGTTTGTGTAATATCCAGTGGTAAAATATAGCAAGCTGGATACCTGTATTGACTCATTTGATCCATTTCATTGTACATGTAAGTGATGAAAGGGAAAGGTTTATTGACATCTCATTGGTTTTCATTGCAAATTTTACTCTCATTGTATGTGTTGACTGACACTGCTGTTCCTGAAAACACGTATCAGCATTTTACCATGTATATTTAGCTGGAATTTGTTTTGCTTTGATAACTTTTTATGGAAAGTTCATTCTTTTTTTGCATATACGGGGTATAGAAAAAAAGAACTCCCCAACTTTGATCACATATATCTTTGCTTTTTATGAAGATGTTTCATGAAGCATGTACTGCACACATGCTAATATGTTCCAACAAGTTCGTGAAATTTCACCCCAGTTTTATGGCTGTTACCAAGTTATCCCATCCCACCTTCATGGATATAACAGTTCTAGCATTTACAGATGGTATATTAAAAATCACTATGTATTGTAAGTTATTGTAAGTTATAAGTTTGAAATTTCTAATGGACAGGAGCCTGTGGTGAGAGTCAAATGGAGGAAGTGCCTCTGTGCTATGGCTGCATATCATGGCATATATCTTCTAATAAGATTTATAGTTTTGATGCATTTTGTTGGCTATCCTTTGTATTAGTGCTTTTCCAATTAATGGTTAGTGAAGAAGTAGATATCCATTAACCCTTGCAGTGCTAAGTTTTTCTGAACACTGCAGCCAAAATAAATTTACTGGATTTTAACTTTTAAATGATGCATTTTTCATGCAATTAACCCTTTCAGTGCTATGATAGAGTATACTAAATTTGTTATTTCCCATCCTCTGTATGGCAATCAGATATACTTGATCATAGCCCTGAAAGGGTTAAGAGAGTTTGCATTAAGTTTTATAAGTTTTTTTGCCTCATTTGTTAAGGAGGTAGTGGGTCAAGTCACTGGAACAGGACTGGACAGGAACATATCATCCATCCCTTTTCTTTTCCATTATCCTATAAAAATTGCTCATTGTGATTTTGATTTGATGGAACAGATTTGGATGTACTTTCACAAGTGTGTCGGGGTTTATATACAGGGTGTTAAGAAGGTTGTGTCTCACTGCAATATGCCTATAACCTCAGCAAAAAAAAAACAAAAATCAGGAAGAAATTTTAATGTACAGTAACAAGAACAGTTGACTAATTTAGAACTACCTAATAGTTTTCAATATAGCACAGATGACAAAGTTCAAACGACCCATGACTGATTTTCACAAGTCTTCCTGTGGAATTCACTCCCATTCTCAGTTCAGGGAAAGCTTGAGAGAATCCAAAGAACAGTGTTTTGTAGCACAAACTTTGCTCCCCAAGATGAACCAAATTGAAACATCTAAGGGGTTGACATTGAGGGAGAAAGGGGGCCATTGTGAAGTTGAAATGAAGTCAGGGACATTTGTCCGCAGCCATTCCTGGGTCATCCACACCTTGTGAGCTGGGGCTCAGTCCTGCTGGAAGACCCAGCTGCCTCCATTAAAATGATTCATGGCCCATGATCCAGACAGTCTTCTAGGATGCCTTTCCAGTATACCTCAGCCTTAACCTTCATCTTAGGCATGAAAAAGAGCAGAGTGCTTCCAGAAGCGGTAATCTCAGCCCAGACCATTACAGAAGCCACCCCTTGATGCCAAGTGGCTTGAAAAAAATCATATTTCGATTTTTCAATTTGGTTCATCTTGGTGAGCAAAGTGTGTGCTACAAACACTGTTCTTTGGATTCTCTCAAGCAATACCTGAACCAAGAATGGGAGCAAATTCCACAGGAAGACTTGCAAAAATCAGTCGATGCTTTCATGGGTCATCTGAACCTTGTCATCTGTGACAAGGGTGGCTATATTGAAAACTATTAGGTGATTCTAAATTATTCAACTGTTCTTGTTTTTGTACATAAAAAAATGTCCTGATTTTTGTTTCTTTCTGAGGTTATTGGCATATTGCAATGGTACACAACTTTCTTAACACCCTGTATATTTTGTGATACCCCCTCACCTCTCTCCAACAAGGAGGTGGACCAGGGTTTCCAAGGCACCAATGCTGCTTTGCACTTTTCAAAATCCTCACATCTCCCAGCCAATGATAAAATTATTATATTGTGATGCTGCTAAAAGACTGTGATACCGTCCCAAGACAAAAATCATTCAGCCCTAGTACACAGCTATTCAGGGTGACACAACTTGGTGTTGCTGCTCAGAGGGATTTATTTCAGCATAAATGGGTCATATGACCTTGAGTCTTGGTAGAGCAGTTTAACTCTTGTCCAGACTAGGTATTTTTGTGACATGGATAGGTAAGGGTAAAAAAAGTTTAGTTTCTTTAAAAGTAAATCAACATTTATCAAATTAATTTTTGGATCTATGGATAACTGTCTATGAAAGAGACATTACATTTGTAGAAAGTTAGAAAAAATTTTAAAAGAGTAACGCAATGAAATATACACTAAAGGATAGGAGCTCCATTGCTTGGATAAGGTATAAGACCCCATGGGGAGAAAGATTATAGATCCATCATCACTGCCAATAGGGGGTGGCACACATCAGATGGTAGTGGCTACCATTACCATTTATGGTTGTTGCTTGTAAAAGTCAAAACTGCCAGAGAATTGGCAATGATGAAGGACTCATATGCCATGCAGTTGCTTGTTCACCTCCAATGTTGCAATCAGCAGTCAGTCATCTCCCCTGAGTGGATACTGTCATTGAGGAAAATTGTGAATATTTCATGTATTCAATATACAGGGTGATATTTTAGGGTGTTTTTCATTTCTTAGTGTTTACTACACTAAGAAATGAAAAACACAAAGGGACCTGGAATCAGAGAAATATGAAACTTGGTAGTATTATAGTACAACCCTTATAGAGTGCTGCACTTTGTAATGAAAGATTATATCTCTCACACAGAGAGCAGCATTGTAGTTTGCATCATGATAGGGTTAAGCTTAGAACAGCAAGTGTTTGTACTGGAAAGATATGTGAAAAATGGTTAATTTAAAGTGTGTCAGGCAGAATTTGGTAAAAGGTTCGGAAGGGGAAATTTTTTCAGTAAAGCTGGAATATGGAAAATTGTTCAATTCAGGACAGGTAGTGTATTGAATCAAAAGCTTGCATGCATGACAACTGTTGTCACAGAAGAAGCAGTAGGGAATATGCAAGGCATAACGTAATGTAGCCCATCAAAATCTGTTGTGAACCCCATTATTTAAATTCTGATTTTTCATTTAATTTTCAATCAATTGATTGAACGATTGATCAATTTCCTTGTTTCTCTCCTGATTTGTGTTTAATGTACATTTTTTGGGTTTACCAATAAAAAATCACCCTGTACTTGTACCTATTTCAACTGATGTATGGCACCCCCTATGTTTGACAATGATAAACTCATTAACCTCACTATGTAGCTTATTGAATTTATGGATCACCCTGCATATGCAGTATGAGAGATATTTATGTTCAAAGTTGGGATTCTTCTTCGCCATACCCTGTATTCTCAAACTGGAGAAGTATAGTTCAGTCTGTCAAGAGATGCTGTATTGGGGCATTGTTGGAGCAGTACAGGAGCAAGATACTCAGAAAGGGAATGAAAAGAGCTTATTCTTGGGTTCAATTTAGTTATTTCTAGGCTCCTTGGAGACATGGCTCCCTGGGCGAAGTGCTGGATTCGCTCGGTTTCCCCTCATCCCGAGATGCATGGGATCCATTCACGTCACAGTCCATGGTTCCCCTTGCCTTGTCTGTCTCCAAGCCCTGTTTTTGTTTGTCATGTCCTGGCATTCTCAAGTGCTGTATTGGTACTGATATCTATATTCTTGACGTATCTCCTGTCAGGATACTCTATTTTCATTCCCTTACAGCGTGTCTCAGAAAAAATGCCAGCTCTAAGCAACAGTAAATTTAGATGGAAAAATCCAATGATCCCAGTTGAAAATGGCTCCAGTTTTGACTACTGTAGGTCACAAATTTGCACCTTTTTTTTCCTTCAAATGGATTGAGCTGAATGTTTCTTGCTATAAGTTAACAGATTTTAAGCTAAAATTCCAATGGAAACTGGAAACTTGAACCAGAAAATGTTACTTGTTTTTCATCACTTCATCTTCAAGGGTGGTTCAGATTTGACCTTGACTTTTGTTTATAAAAGGTAGATTAATATATACAGGTTAAAAATTTGGGGAGTTGGTCTTTATAGAATTGATAACCCATACCAACAATCACATGTTTCCTGCTTTATTACATGTGCTGAAAATCAAGATGGTAGCAGTTGAGCTAAGGTGGAGGTGGAACAGCAAATAATTAAAATTTCTAATCAATGGGAACATCAAACCTGTTGAATTTTACAGATGATTGCACATTATGATGATGATTGCCTCAACAGGCATCTGTATAGAAATAAGGTGTTCTCTCATCTATTGAGAAACCTTAAAAATTGCTTAAAGATCCCAGGCCTTGAATATTGTAATATGAATGAACAATAATACTTTTCTGTCAACATGAAATGCCCAGTAGAAGTGGTGTTCTATGATGTCACAGGTGTTTTGTAGCAGCAAAAAATTGAACAATGTGTGCTTGATTTTGATTGTGGTGATGAAGAAATTCTTAAGAGTAGTGAAGAAAGCATTGATGAAAGTACAGAGAATGAGTTCAGGGGCTTGTCCCATTGCTTCTGCTGAACTTCATCTAAATTTAATCTGAAACTAAATCTAAATCTAAATTTAAACCTTGTCTAAACTTAACTGATAGCAATGTAATAAGCAGCTGAGGGAACTGTCGACCCTCACTTCAGTGCTGAATGACTGCTTTTAGATTAGGCTGAGATTAAGTTTAAATTTTTTTTTCATTTTAGCAAAGATGAGGAACAGGCCCTAGCTCTGATTCCAGAAAGGAGAATACACCAAGATTTCTTTGAGGCCCACAAATGCATCCCATTAGACCAGCCTTACATCTAAATTTAGACAAGTATATTATGAATGGATGATATCTGTGAGAAAATTTGTCCCTGGAACCTTTTTATGAACAGCTACAACAGGTTGTGCACTAAAAACTCAGTACTGGTGGGCACCCAGCTACTCAAAACTCACCAGTTAAATGGTTAAAGATGGACATGGGAATGTTTAGAATGAAGAAATGCTGACTGGCGAGGTGGCTGTGGTCTTACAGTATGTTGTTAATTTTAGTGGTGTAATTCACACTTTCACATCTCAATTTTCAGCTCATTAACCCATCCATATAAAAAGACGTACAGGTATGTCACGCAGCATCTGGCCCGTATTACTGAGGACATACTTTTATGCAGTGTTATTTGAGCGACCATACCTCAGGAATCACTGAAGCTATACTAATGAAGAAAAAATTTGTGCATAGTACGCTGTCTCCTCTTGTTTAGTTATCAAGTCCATTGTCTCACCATATCTGGGAGACACAAGAGGAACCTCAAAGAAGACCAGTTACTTGCATAATAACTGCTGTTGAGTGTTGAGAAAGGAATTAGAGAGAAAATTTATTATGACTCTGATTTAATCTAGTTTCAGGTAACCAATTGTGAGGGATTATATGTTTTTGATTATGATGAGTGATAATTATGATGAATAATTGGAATCAGACGCAGAAAACGATTTTGATCTGGATTTAAGTGATGTGACTGAGACTGAAATTAGTGAGGCATAATCATCCAGTGAATCTGACCATAAATCAGATGAGTCATGTGCTTCTGACCTTAATGAACCAAATCCATCTCTGCCCTGAGCTAAAGTTCCAAAGATTGCAAATAAGCTCAAATGGAAATATATTGTTGTTTCTTCAGTGACTATTTTTATCACATAGTGACAGAAAGTAGCCACTTTGCCAAAGACAGTTTCGCTACAAACTTCACTCCTGTGACAAGGGATGAGCTTCTGACCTACCTTGCCCTGTGTATCCTAATGAGACTGGTATGCAAACCTACTGTCCAATCTTATTGGTTGCTCAAGGGACACAATGTATGTATGGAGACACCATTCAATAAAGTCATGCCTTAGGTAAGGTTGAGTGCCATCAGTATGTATCTGGAATTAGCCTACAATGCTACATCTGGCTCCAACAATCGACTGAAAGAAAGTGTGGTCAGCTCTTGAGCTTCTTCAAGGCAGATTCCAAAGGCTCTATACTCTGAGTGAAGACATCTTGATAGATGAGTCCAAGGTCCAATAACAGACTGCCACAAGGTTCTGTCCTTTCTCTGTCGCTCTTTAACCTCTACACGAGCGATCTACCACAAATGACCTCCAGAAAGTTTTCTATGCCAACATTGCACTCATATCACAGGGTGACACCCTCACCACTGACCTGGATGCTTTAGCAAAGTTTTTTCCAAAAATGGAGACTCCACTCAAACCCAACTAAAACATCAGTCACCACATTCCACCTTGACAACCATGGCGCTAAAAAAGACTCTTCCTGTCCCCTTCTGCAGCCATCAAGTAAATAATGAGGGCAAGCCAAAATATCTAGGCATTACCCTGGACCGCAGCCTTACCTTCAGACCTTACCTTGAAAGGACATGTGACAAAGTGAAGGCTAGGGTCAGCATCGTGCGAAACTGGCCGGAACCTCATGGGGTGTAGGGGTGCGCACACTATGAACAGCGTCACTAACGCTGGTTTACTCACCTGCAGAATACTGTGCTCCAGTTTGGTTGAGCAGTACACACACCAAGGACTTGGATGCCAAACTCAGTGCATCAATGTGTCTGATTATGGGAACTCTAAAGTCCACCCTTGTCGAATGGCTACCAACGCTCTCTCATATTCCACCTCCCAACATCCACAGAGATGCACAGACATGCATCTTTAGCTGAATAAAAGCCAACCCTGATCTTCTAAATCAGGAGGACCTGGCCAGAATCCTGGAACCCATCCTGGATCAGAGCTATTGCTCTCAACACATCCTCCTTTGCCCTGGAGGAACTGTGGAAAGCCATGTGGGTCAAAGCCATCATCCCCAACTAAAGGCTCATTTCTGATTCCACCACAGAAGTTGCTGGCTTCAACCTGCCATGGAGGCAGTGGACCATGCTCGACTGAATCCATACCTCACACGGCTGATGTGCCCACCTCTTGCACCAGTGGAAAATCAAGACCACTCCCAGATATGACTGCAATTTCAAAGACCAAACCATCCAGCACATTATTCAACAGTGCCTACTCTGTTCATTTGCAGGAACCATGGACAATATCCATGAGCTTACCCCAACAGCCTCCAACTGGATCTCCAACCTTGACATAAACTTATAAATATTGCTGATTATTCCCCCACCATATGCAAGAAGAAGTCCAAGGTAGATGTGTCCATTAGTAAACCATGAATTACAGCAACATATGTTCAATTAAATGTTTTATTGCTTTTGCTGGTTGAAACATGCTCACACACTCCTGTGCACTCGGCCACACACTGATGTGGGCCAGGGAGGGAGACTGTGTGACCATGAAAATTAACTTGAGCTGAGTCAAGGATGATGCGGATAGGTTAATAAAGCAAGAAGGACATGATTGTGGGTATGGGTTTCCAACACTGTAAAGACAAATTATTCCAAGTATTTAATCTTCATACATTACTCAGCCTTTTGTAAGCAAAAGTCCAAATCAAATTTGAACCATCCTTGTAAATGACAGATCTAAAATTCAAAAGAAAAGTTGTCAGTTGTCTAATGATGACCAAGTAAGTCATTTTCAATTCCAGCTTATCATGTCTATTAGTTATAGAGAATAATTAGATCTAGAACCATTCTCACATATACCAGATATAATTTCCTTGGAAGTGAATTTCAGCATTATGCAGCATATTGTCCTCTTGGACTCCATGCTAGGATTTTCTATCCAGAAAGGCAGAATGTTCTTGCTCTAAATTCCTGTCTGGAAGTTATATGCATATGGCTAAAAAATTTAATGGAATATTTTCAACTGAAAAAAAACTTTCACAAGCACATAATGTGCAAAAAATCTTAAAGCTGGAATTTTTTTCCTGTTGGGTAAATAGAAATGTTATCTATTTGGAGAGAATAATGCATAATGGCTTTTGCTACTTTTTTCTTTAGACTCCTGATCCCAAGCTGATGCAGATCAACCTCACTGGTTTTCTAAATGGAAAGAATGCTCGCATTTTCATGGCAGAGCTTTGGGACCTTCTCTTGTCAGCCATGGAGAGTGCCTCTGGCATTCCTGAAAAGTTCCTGGAGCAGAAGAAAGAGGAGATTCGCAAGAGAAACGTCTGTTATTGCATATTGTGCTTATTGGTTCTATTATCTCATTATCTGAGTGAATTACAGTGCTTGAAATAAGCATAATCAATATCTGCTGGGAGGCCCAAGTTTCATCAGTGATCATCAACATATTTGAACTTGAAGAATTTTGGCACTGATCCTTTCTAATGTTTGATTGCTTGAAAGAAATCATTTAAAATTTTGAATTAGATCCTTTCCAAAAAATGTGGTACAAACCTCATAGTGCTGCAAAAGCCACAAAATATATGGAGGTTTGGAGTGAAATTCCATTAGTTTAATGTAAGGGAATGATATATAACATTATTACTTCAGGCATAAGTATAAATACTTTCAACTCTAAATGGATCTGACTACTTCTACTGTTAGGTACAAAACCAAAAAAATGGGTGCACTTTGTCAAACAAAATANAGGACTTTTTTTTCAAACACCATATGAAAATCAAAATTAAATATAAGAAATATCTAAAGTAAAAGTCAAGACAGTGCCTTGGTTACCAAGATTGCAGAAGTTTTTTTTGTCTTGATTGCTTTCCATCTGCCTCTGGCAGGACCTGAATATAGATTTTGTTTATGACAAGCAAGCAGAACAAAGTGTAAGTGTCTATATGTGAGTCTACTGAAAGTATTTAAACTGATTTGAAACCTTAGAAAATATCCCTCCACATAATCAAGTTGGTGATTCCATGACCAATCAACCAATGGATAACACCCATCATCTCCACTTTTTATTAGATTTTGCATGCATGGTTCACCTGCCCCAAATCCAGAAATGTCAAATTTCAGCCTTATTGGGTGAGTAGGTTGAATGCTACAGGGTGGTCAAAATGTAGAATTGCCTGCTAACCTCTGATTTTAATATTCTTGTTGCTCAAAAACTATTCTTGCTAAGCCTTGATTAAGGTATCATTTTGCTGGAAAATGCATGAGAAATTCAATATTAGCAATACACAATCACTTGAGTCAAAAGCACCCAATGTTGTTTATTAGTAAAAAGTTTGACCCCTGAACCTGAGATGGAACTCAAAATAATTCCATGAAAAAGTCAATATCTTGCTACTAATATGAAAATTTTCAAAATTAATCTTTTTCATATTCTGTGAATAAATATTTGAATCAGCAGATCCCTACCACCTATGAGGCATTCCAGCTCAAGTGATAAGATGATGGCTTTGTGTGACAGGGATTTGCTTGAGAGAATTCATGCATGTCTTCCCTGAGCTATGAAAATGCTCCAAATTTCAGTGCTCTTACACAAATGTTTCTCAAGATATTCAACCACAAATTTAGCCCTCCAAGGGAAAAGTGGCCCCATGGGTCCAATAGCTATTTTTGGTCCCTGATTGAGATAGAAAAGAGTTTTTGAGCTCAAATGGAAGCTTATACAATGCAAATCATATTTCATTGATGCACTTTTCTGCACTTTCATTACAAAGAAGCAATGGAATTTTTAGGATTTAAAAAAGTAAAAATTTTATATTTTCAAATGGTGGAAATCATGGTTGCACAATGAGCTTTTATGCCATTGCAACACACTAGCCAATAACAATGAAAATATCTCAATTTTAACTAGACAAACACTGTCAATCACTTCACCAGGTTTAGCATTTATACTTGCATGTTGATTAACACTTGCCTGACTTAACTTTTGATTGGTTGATTTGTCACAGAATATTACTCAAATGTTACCAGCAAGGTATGAGAAATCCTTACCTGTACCTGCAAAAATAGAAGCTGCCTCTTCAGCACTGACCTCGTACTCTAGGAGGCATGGGCCTTGACAAGCTGTAAACTGCATTGTGATCATATGGCTGAATTACTTATTACTGAAATATGGAGGCAAAAATGAAAAGGAGAGTTAAGAACTGTTACTCCATCATCTTTGTCTTCATCTTGGGCCATGCTCATTCCTTTTTGCTTTCCTCCCATCATATCTCTACTATCACAGAATTTTAGAATCAGTCTTACAGATTTGAATTAGGCTCCATTCATTGGTACTTTGCAATGCTAGTCTGTGTAATAAGTAATGACTGTATGTGCATGGCTTTATACTACCCCAAATTATAGGAAGAGCGAGAAAGGATGGAAGAAGCTCTTCGAAAGCAGTCAGAGAAACAAGGCCGTGAAAGGGATAGGTCAGGGAGACGAAGGAGTCGAAGTCAAGAACGAGACAGAGATAGGTATGCCACTGCTTCTCAATTCATTTTATTAGCATGACTTAGCTTTGAAAATGGAGTTTACTTGTACTATTATTCTGCAGGCTCAGAAGTCGTGATCATGACCGTGACCGTGATCGTGACCGTGATCGTGACCGTGACCGTGACCGTGACCGTGATAGAGACAGGGACAAGGACAAGGACAAGGACAAGGAGAGGGAGAGGGAGAAAGAAAAAGAGAAAGAGAAAGAAAAGGAAAAGGAAAAAGAGAAGGAGAAGGAAAAGTCATCTCGACACTCCAAGGCAGATTCCTCTGAGACAAAGGACAAGCCAAGAAAATTCAAAGAAGAAGCAGGGGGAGAAGTAAGCCTAAGGCTTCAAAAATTAAAAATATTGATTTCGATATTGTGATTTGTTATGAAGATTCAAATGCTGCTGTACCTTACTATATCTATACCTGATATATCACTGATGTCATAATTCAGTCCCTTTAAAATAATTGGCAGCCATGGCATGACAAGGATGTTCGTGGGTTGTATTCTCACTTTTCTCTATAGAGTCCAAAGAGACGACGCTTCACAGAAGGAGGAGAAGGTGCTGATCAGATTAAGGAATCCCAAAAATTGGCAGAAGACAAGGAGGGGAAGAATGAAGAAACAAGTCTTGTGAATGGAGAGGAGCTCAATGACCAACCTGGTGTACCTGGTGAAGAACCAGTGTAAGTACTTCCTTGGTTTGTATGATTTCATGATGAACAACTATATGAAATGTTATTCTGATTATCACAAATCTGTTCTATATATGTTCACAATATCTCTGCAGGTGATTTTTTTTTCATCATCATATTGCCTCTGGCATGCATGCCTGACTGATTGAAAAAAAAAAAGTTTAAAAAGAAAGTTGTCATCACTCTGTGGTGCTCCCATGTACTATCAGGTCTATGGAACAGAGAAGTAACATTAGGAAAGTAAAACTAAGATACTTGCTTTGCCATGTGGCACTCCCCAAAATTATTATGCTTAAGAAGCAGAGGTGGTAATGGCAGGTATCACACTGTGACAGAGATTGGGATAAGTTGGACTTTTTGTATCTGCATCTCAGGCTCATTATCTACATAAATTCTTGGAGCATTCTCTGTACCAAAGATGTCAGTAGATGTAGATAGGGGCATCAAAAGCATTTTTTGCTGTATATGACACTCTTTGTCAAGGTCATATGAAGTTTCCTATCGAAGAATCCTATCATACTTCATTCATATGAAGTATGATAGGATTATCCCTTATAAAAATAGATATTTTTGTGAAAGCATATCCCCCCTCTACCCATTTACTTACTGTTGTATAGCTATTTTGTTTTGTCCATTAAGGTTTCAAACCTCTTTTTAAAGCTAGTCATAAGAGAGGGAGCCACTTCATCATTACATAATGTGTCAAGTCATTCCCTTCCCTACCAGTAGAGAACACATTCCCCAACCTAGGTCTCACTTGAGGTTTATGTTCCTTGAATTTGTACCCTCTCATTCTGCTGCTACCTTCAAATCAGAAAATGCTATTGTCTGAATGTCATCAATTCCCATAATGTCTTGATGAGGCCCCCCTGTTCACCTTCCCTCCAGTGAATACAGTCGTGACCTTTGTTATGCCACAGAGATGGCATTTTTCTCCATGAATTATTTTGTTCCAAGCAAATCAGTATGACAAGGGCTAATGCTTTGTACTACTTTTATCATTTGTGTAGCCTGCCTTTGAACTCTCTCCATTGCTGTAGTTTGCAATAGTTTGCAGCTTCAAAAATNTTTTATCATTTGTGTAGCCTGCCTTTGAACTCTCTCCATTGCTGTAGTTTGCAATAGTTTGCAGCTTCAAAAATTGGCATAGTACTCTAAATGGGTCTTTTAGAGAGAAAATATTAATTTATGAAGACTAAAAGTGATTTTCACTCAAAAATATAAACTTAGCCAGAGAAAGTGTATGACATAGATAGATGTACTGAGTATGATGAAAAAACACCACACAGGATACATGTCCTTCCTGGGAAATTCTGATTTGTTGTCTTAGGTTCCCAGAAAGAAAATATATTTTTCCTATACTGCCTATGGGACTTAAAATTTGCAGACAGTGAAAATTCTATATTCTTCTTATTTATCATGGTTTTTTCACCTATAAATCCTCCAAGCAGAACTTTGCAACTGGCGTAGCCTCCAGTGTCTATTTTGGAAAGGAGCAATTGCCCACCTAATTTAAACTGCTGGCATCCTAGTATTTTGAATATGTCTCCACTGTAAATCTGAGTTTTTTCCATCCCTTGGTATCTAGCCAATACAAGATAATTCAGGCATGGACATCAAAAGGTTAAGAGCAGTCTCCTGTCCAAACAGGACATTGTCCATCTGCATGTTGTGGTTGCTGTTCAATAGTGGCTTGCAGATCACTTGTAGAGAGGAAATTATATTTCATCCTATGACTGACTTTTTCTTGAGCGTTGGCCATGAAAGAGCTCACTTTTGTTTTAGGTTTTAGTTGTGGTCTTTTCTGCTTTTTGAACCCACTTCGTTGAAAACTAAAAAGGACCCATTTTATTTTATATAACAAATAGAACTGATGCATTGAATAATTCCTTTGGCTTTCTCAGTCAAGATTTATTGTATGCTGACTAGAATTGTACAAAAAATTTGTTTGAAATGTCACTTTTCTCTGGATTTTGGTGTGGATTTCTTTAATCATTCTCTAGCATTATTCATTCTAATGATAAGAGAAAAATTTGCATGTCCCTAATCAGAAGATGCTGTCCTCTCAACTTCTCTGTTGTCTACTTTTTTTTTAAATAAAAACATTGGCTGAACCTTTGAAAAACATATATACTGTACCAAAGGTGAGACAGGTGTCAGAACCCTTTTCATGGAAAAGAATATGAGAGAGATATCAGGGAAAATGAAGAGCACTGTGGAACAATTGTCATAACTCATTGACATCATGTAAAAGCTGATGCTTACTGCATGGCATTTAGTTTCAATAATGATGCAATTCGCATCTGTGACTAAAGGGTTTCTTGCTTGATTCAACCTCATGAATTGACAGCATCACATGGTGGAACACCTGTTGTATTTGATTCATCCTGAGAAAATTAGAATTTTGCATCCTATTGTGAATTATTATTGCTAAAGCTTTTATGTTTCTTCATTCCAATTTCCTGACTCCATGTTCTTTCACTCCATGTAGAGGGTCAGTGCTGGCTGGAGTTGGTGATATGCCAGGCTCACGCTCTCCCTCGCCTGCCCTTGAGCAGAATGGACCAACACACCAGTCAGTTTCTTTTTTAAATGTTTTTTTGCAAGACTCCTAAATTTGAAGAGAGCTGAGGCTTTTTATGCAATAAAAAATGTATTATGAAAATAAATTTGAAATGCATAAGCCAGTGGTGCTCAACCTGTGGCTCGCGAGGCCCTAACCCACAATAAACACCCTTAGGTTTCCTTAAAATAGTCTACTACAATACTAGTGACTACCCCACAACAGCTGTGGGAGTGAACTATGTGGCCTACTAGCTAGAAAGGTTGGGCACCACTGGCATAAGCCCTCTCAAAGGAGCGTGGAAGAATAATGCCTTCTTGGTACCAACAATTACTCACACTTAGTTTCCAGGCATCGTCTGTTGGGTTATCCAAATAGAAACTCCTTCTCAATCACTTATTTCTCTGGGGTGGAGTATTTTAATAGTATGAGCTGATAATAAAAATATTTTATCTGATATTGCTCATGGAATCATGAGAAAATTATAAGTGTGATGGGAGATCAAGAAAGAAAAAATGAATAATGCAATAGCCTGTATAGTGGGTGGCTGCAGCAGTGTAACAGGACTGGGAGAGGAAAAGAGATGATCCTGATAGGTCCTGTTGGCTCCTGTAGGTCTGTAACTCTGAACTGATTTAGCAAGAAAGCCTATGACCACTAGTGGGTTTCATATCTTGTTTTTATTCATTCCACTTCCTTCTTCATACCTGAGCATTTGTAGGCTATAGCAATGAAAACTTTTAACTTATGTTGCAAATGAGTGTGATTAGTTGATTGTTAAAGTCTCTTGTTCTACTAACTTTCACCCTGGAAAAAACCTAGTAGGTCCTTATAAGAGGATAGGGAACGAGAATATAATAAATTAGTTATATTAGATACTACCAATGTCCTAAGGAAGCTTCCCATTGAACTGGACTTTATCCAGCTTTTTCATTGCATAAGTTGGAGAAGCCTCATTGTAAACATATACTACAGCCATTTGCTAATCATGGATTCCATTTCATTTCTCAATATGCAGGAGTGCCAAGAATGCAAAGGTTGATAAGTCACCAGCACTTGAACAGAAGCAGCAACAGAGATCCAATAGGGCATCCAGTAAGACGTGAGTGACATGCAGCTCATCATTGTACCTATAGGGAATCACCAAAATAATGAAACTAATCTTACAATTTTCCAATATCCTCCTTTCAGTTCATCAGGATCCAGATCCAGGTCAAGGTCACGGTCACAGTCAAAGAAGTCTTCATCATCTAGCTCTCAGTCAAGGTCTAGGTCCAAATCCAGATCTCACTCTAGGAGCCACTCCTCATCCATCGAGATAGGCAAAGGAAAATCCAATGAAGATTTTGAAATCACAAAGAAGAAGGATTCCATCCAAGCCAAGAGGCATTACCGAAGTAACAAAGATTCATCAGGTGATGAAGATCGAGATTCCAAACGTGTAAGTGCTTCTGGGTGCTTTATCATCGTTGTAGTAGTTATTTTGAGTTGGGCTTATGAAAAGTAAGAAACATGTCAGCATGAAAAAGTACTTTCTGTTCTGCTATTAGAGCAAAGAGCATTGAAGCATCAGTTTTTTTAATGCTTAACACATTGTTAGGGCAGAAGAATGTTTCATACTTCTAGAAGAGCACTTGAGAAAGGCACTTTTTATTGAACATGAGGCAGTGCACGGTTCATGTCCTCTTGTTCAAACATATACTCAATAATTCACCATTGGATAGTCCATTACTAGCTATGTATATTGTTATATGTTACATGGATGTTATATGTAATATGGATGTTGATGAATGTCTTTTCCACCAGAACAACAAATGCTCCCTGGGCAAACAAGATTTCCATATATGTTGATATTTTTCTTCTAACATATTTTCTTGTATTTTGTCTCTCAAGTACTGATATGTGCATGTATGTTCATGGGTGGACAAGATTTACCGAGTTGACAGCATCAATCCATTGAAAGGAAGTGCTGGAAGAAGTAGGGCACAGGACTCCATGTTGTGGAAGAAAAAAGGAAACTAAGCAGCACATGCACAGACCTGGTAGAACAATAGAACACAAAGTCCAGCTGGAGTGAGGAAGAGAGATGTATAAATGGAGTAGTTTAAATGTAAGAAGCACATATACTTGGTGATAATCCAAGTGGGACTCTATAGTTCAAAACCAACAGAACCAGCAGCAAGGATTTTTGCCTCAATAGCATGTGTTAGTATTGCCAAGAAGTTTTGAACAAAAAATGAGGGGGAGGAAAAGCTGGAGGAGACATTCTGGTTGTTATCAAAGCCAGTCTGTATTATCCCCCCTCATCTCTTTCTGATCTTGGAAGTATGAGGAGTTAGTGATGGATATTTTTCCTGGCTGCCCCTTTGGTGATATGACCTTGAAGGGGGTATGAAGAATGGAAACTTCCATGGAAAATTAACCTCACTTTCCCTTCTCTAATCTCTGGTGGTATTGCCTCTCAAACACTGCATATATGACAGATGATTTCTATAGTGCATAGAGCCATTAACTGGGAATATTAAGATGCCACCTACATGCTGCAAATTCTAGGTTGTTGAAAGCTGTAGGATTTTAACACATTACCATTAGTAAGCAGTTTGAGTAGGCACATCCATCTTGACCCCAGGTTTCAGGTAGACATTTTTATTGATATCCTGTGTACTAACATAGGATTAGGAATGATGTCTATGGACCTCTACCATATATGTGATGAAAAGCTAAGCTCCCTTTGGAAATGGTTTAAATGTCACATACCCCATCATAAAATTACTGTTTCTTATTTGCCATTTTCATAGATAGGCCTCTTAGCTGGAGGGAGTTGTTGCATAGACTGGGCTGTGTATGGTACTTATCAGCATGAACATTTAGTTTCATTAGTCTAGGTGGCCATACAGGGTCCTAATTTGACATTCCTTGTCATTGTAGAAATGTCAGCAAGGGAAAAAAGGACCATAAAGCCTTTGCTATTCACAGGCCCACAGCCACAAGGTCACAGGTCACACAATGCAATCAATAAGTGTGATATGTGAAGATTATTTCCATAAGTCATTACTTAGGGATTATTCTCACTTTTCTGATGGCAAATGCAAGGTCAGTGACATTTTGGTCAAGTAAGAGTCTTCCCCATTTACTTGAGCTTTGGTCATACTTGACACCAGTCATGAGAATGTCTTTCTCACAAGAACTTCAAGCAATGATAAAATATGCTTCAACTCCTTCAGCTGCTTCTCTATTCCATTTGAGAAATCAGTTCATGCACAGTTATGATCAAAAGCTAAATTAAGTTATGAAGAGCCATACTCACTGAAAGTTTTAGACTGGCTTGCATATGATACTGAAAAATTGTAATTTTATGTTTCACAGCATTCTTTCTGGTTCAGAGTCATGAGCAACATCTCATCACTTGTAACTACAACAGACTCAAGCACCAACACTTTTGCTGATACTTGCACCTGAAGCTCTGTGATTCATAAGTCTCTGTGTAACATGTCTAGGAGGACAGAAGGCATGATAGAGACCGGGATAGGCGTCGGAGTCGCTCTCGTTCTCGTCGGCGACATAGCCGATCTGGGTCTCGTTCTTCCCGGCGTAGACGGACTCGATCTCGATCCCGTTCAAGAGAAGAGAGAGAGCGAGAACGAGAGAGAAGACGGGAGCTGGAGAGAGAACGAGAACGGCGGAGAAGGAGCATAGAGAGACGAGAACGAGAGAGAGAAAGGATGAGGCGAGAGAGAGAACGTGAGAGGGAGAGGAGGATGATGGAGAGGGAAAGGGAAAGGGAAAAGGAATTGCGGGAGAGGGAGCGGGAGCGTCGACGTATGATGGAAGAGCGAGAACGACGAGAGAGGGAACGAGAGCAAGAAAGAGAGCGCAGGAAACGGGAAGAGGTGACACGCAGGAGGTCTTCTTCCCCACAACCTCTACACAGGTTAGTGTCTTGTTTACTAGATGTTTTAACCAGATGGATAGGTTTAATTTCTTCTGCAACTTTACCTGAACCCACATCATAATACACCCACACTGCGTGTAATAGGTTGCTTGAACTTGGTATACACTGGGCTAAGGGAAACACATAAGTTTTCAATCATTCTACTTGTTTACAAGGCTGGACCTATGACAAAAGGCCTTCAAAGTCATTCTTATTTACATCTAGGCATGCAAGTCCATTGATACCCGATGGGCTAACCTTTAATCAGGCCCATTTAGCTGTTTCTTTTACCCTTTTTTAGACCTGGTGTACACACCCATGTACATAAACTTTTTACAAACATTTTTCATTAAATGACTGAGACCATTTGTACATCAGTATGTACATTCAATCCCTCATATACTATTACATCTAAAAATTTGAAAAACTCTTTAAATGACTTCTTTTCATATCACAATCCCATATTATAAAGGAAAACAATTAAACATTATCAAAAGTAAATCAGGTCTGAAGGGATTAAGCTTGATGTGATCCAACTATCTCAACTGAAAGAACAGTCTACCTTTCGTACGAGAGTGGTTCAAACTTAACCTTAACTTTTGTTTATAAAAGGCAGAGGAATGTATGTAGATAAAAATTTGGGGGGAATTAGTCTTTATATTGTTAATCCATATCCACAGTCATGTGTTTCCTGCTTTATTACTTGTGCTGATAATGGTCTAGGCTTAGCATGGCTAATTATCTCCTATACCTTTATAGATTGATACTAGGAAATCTACATGGAGGCAATTCAATTAACTATTTCTCGGATGCTGGAAATTGATGAATGACACAAAATATTTGCATGAAATTTTAAAATGTTTTGTACTATTTGTGTCACATATTTGCCACATATACCAAGGACTCAATCATCAAATGTACATTTCTTTCTGGAATAGTGATGTCATTTTTTTTATGGATATAAGAGAATTTGTTCTGAGCATATAATGTTCTTAATGGGATGTCCAGGTTCTGTGATTATCTACTTATAATCCTTCATTCTCAGCTGCTTTACTCATTTCTTAAATCTAAAATCAGATCTGAGTCATTAATATATCAAATATCTGAAGGAGGAAAATATATATATATATTGTGTATTGATTTTCCATCTTTGTTAATATGGCCTTGAATATGCTTATAGTCTTGAGCTAATTTTCAATTACAGGACTGCATCTCCAGGGCAGAGGAGTCCTTCTCCTGCTCGGGGCAAGAGATCTCCTGATCGTGTAAGTACACACTCCCATTCTTAGGTCCTCTACGAGCCCTTAGGAAAAGCTGCTTCTGGGGGATGAGGGTATTAGTAAAAGTATTAGTTCTCAAATTTTGATCATGCTTATTGTCACATTTCATTTTGGTTCCTAATGATGATACTGCTGTATTTAATGTGCATCTTCACAGGTTGTAGAAATACACTAAACCCTTTGAGACCCAGTATCCACATGGGGACATATTTAAATTAATTTTTAGCAGTTGTCTGTAGCATTCTCTCAACTTTGGAGTCATTTTATTAACATATTGACTCAGGTTTACATGTGAACAAAAATCTGAGACAATAATAATCAAAGAAAAATAGACACAAACCAAACATAGTGAAAGCAAGGAGTTAAAAATTAGCATTCATATTTCTACTAATTTCTACCCCTACGGTACACATATGGCCCAGGTTTTAGGGGTTAATTGCTGTCTACTATTTGCATGAGATTATGCAGCTGCTGAATGTCAACTGAGATGGAAGTTTAATTCTCCCAAGTAGAGACCAATCAAGTTTGACTGCATAAAAATGCTATATTTCTCAAGATGAGGTGCTTGATATGCATGTAAAAAGAGCCTTAGTGTTGCAAAGCCCAGAAATGAAAGCATACTTTGGAATGAATGCTTGATATTTGTTGTTTGTTGCAGAGAGGAAGTTCAAGATCTAGAGAAAGGGACTTGAGAAGGGAAGAAGAAGAGAAAAGGCAGGCAAGAAGGACAGGCCGTCATGAGAGCGAGAGTGATACTTCAAGACGATCCCTTTCTCGCACCCCATCACCTTTCCAGAAGGCAGCACCTCTACCTGACAGGTCTGTTGTAAAAATTGCCTCATGTCATTGTGGTGTGATTATTAAACAGCCACAGATATGTCAATGCATGTGCATTGCTTCCTGAGAATATAAGGGAACTTAATCAGTTACTCTATGTCTCAGTCTTTTATGCACATCAGCACTTTGACTGCCATACAACCTGCCAACAGGTTGTAGCCTATTCTTCAGGTGGGGCTGTACAACTCACTGGCAGGTTTGTATACTGAATGCACTCTTATATGTTCTGTATTTTTGTGGCTGCAGTCTACGGCTTTTGCTCTTGTACTGAGGCCTCCTAAGTCTCTATGCCACCTTACAAATGAAATTCTGACATCCTCTGTTTAGTTTGAGAATGAACATCATGAACGTAATGATAGTGTCATCGATACGCAAATTGAAAATGGAGAACTGATCTTCACCACTTGTAGATGTTATCATCTCTACAAGATTTGCCGGTAATTGGAACCATCATGGTTCTTCTATGATTTTGGATATTAATTATTTTTTGCTCTTACCCATTAATGTCAAGCATATCTGTCCCACCTGTAACACCTGTCTTGTATGCTTACTATTAGGTACAGGTCTACAATTGCCCATGCTGATGCGAATTCTTGGCCCATGATAGGGGATGGGGGGTGAAACAATTGCAAAAGCTCGCTCATTTGAAAGGCAACATTTCAAATCAAAATTGTCGCACCTGTAACATTTTCTGTTAACTCTTTGACAACTGCCATGAATTTTAATTAGAAAATGTATGCTGGTTGGCATAGTGGATGATAGTAAAATCTGAAAGTGTAGTCTCCTAGGTCAAACCATTCCAGGGATAATCATGTCAAAAATTTTGACAAATGGCCAAAATGATGCATACTAAAAAATTCCAACTCTGTTAAATATAAGCTCTTAAAAATAAATGTTTGATGATATGAAACATGCATATGATAATGCAATATTCAGAAATTAATCAAATTTATAACATTTGTAACATTTGTTTCTCTTGTAACTTTTGTTACAGGTGGGACAAAAGTACCATGCAAATGCAGGATAACTTGAAATCATAAGTTTCATCCCTTGGGATGGTTACTAGAATACAGGTTGGGCCAAAAGTTTTTGCCCCTGTATAAAAATGTGAATATCTCCTGAACGGTTTGGGCTACAGAGTCGAAAAAAAAAAACTTTTTCTTTCAATTAAAGTAGAAGAAAAACTTTTACATACCAAAATCCAAGGATGTAAGTAAACCTCTACTCACATGGCCGTTAGAAAAAAACATACCAAAAAAAAAAGTTGCCAAAACAAACCTATACTGTGCCGCCCGCGGAAATCATCCTCAGCAGCTGGCTGAGGATGTTTTCTTCCTTCCTAATTGCTCCCTACCTTCTTTCCCTTCTTCATAATGTGAGGATGAAAATTTGAAGACTTTGATGCTTGATTTAGATAACCGACCAGCAGAAGATCGTGACAAAAGTTAAACGACCTCCGGTGGTCTACTCCGTGCGTTGTGCTGAGTGCTCGTCATTGGAGTGTTAATTTTTTTTTTTAACCTTTTTTTTTAACACTTATTCAGAAACCCTTACAGGGAAAATTGGTCACAGCGTCAATGTTTTCTGGCGTTCTTGCTCTTCTGGTAAGGGATTAAGCTTGATGTGATCCAACTATCTCAACTGAAAGAACAGTCTACCTTTCGTACGAGAGTGGTTCAAACTTAACCTTAACTTTTGTTTATAAAAGGCAGAGGAATGTATGTAGATAAAAAATTTGGGGGAATTAGTCTTTATATTGTTAATCCATATCCAGTCATGTGTTTCCTGATTTATTACATATGCTGATAATGGTCTAGGCTTAGCATGGCTAATTATCTCCTATACCTTTATAGATTGATACTAGGAAATTACATGGAGGCAATTCAATTAACTATTTCTCGGATGCTGGAAATTGATGAATGACACAAAATATTCGCATGAAATTTTAAAATGTTTTGTACTATTTTTGTCACATATTTGCCACATATACCAAGGACTCAATCATCAAATGTGCATTTCTTTCTGGAATAGTGATGTCATTTTTTTTTATGGATATAAGAGAATTTGTTCTGAGCATATCATGTTCTTAATGGGATGTCCAGGTTCTGTGATTATCTACTTATAATCCTTCATTCTCAGCTGCTTTACTCATTTCTTAAATCTAAAATCAGATCTGAGTCATTAATATATCAAATATCTGAAGGGGGAAAAAAAAAAAAAAATATATATATATATATATATAAGCAAGATGGAAGGAGAAACCGCTTCACGGCCAGTTCTCCCAAGTAGAGACCAATCAAGTTTGACTGCATAAAAATGCTATATTTCTCAAGATGAGGTGCTTGATATGCATGTAAAAAGAGCCTTAGTGTTGCAAAGCCCAGAAATGAAAGCATACTTTGGAGTGAATGCTTGATATTTGTTGTTTGTTGCAGAGAGGAAGTTCAAGATCTAGAGAAAGGGACTTGAGAAGGGAAGAAGAAGAGAAAAGGCAGGCAAGAAGAACAGGCCGTCATGAGAGCGAGAGTGATACTTCAAGACGATCCCTTTCTCGCACCCCATCACCTTTCCAGAAGGCAGCACCTCTACCTGACAGGTCTGTTGTAAAAATTGCTTCATGTCATTGTGGTGTGATTATTAAACAGCCACAGATATGTCAATGCATGTGCATTGCTTCCTGAGAATATAAGGGAACTTAATCAGTTACTCTAGGTCTCAGTCTTTTATACACATCAGCACTTTGACTGCCATACAACCTGCCAACAGATTGTAGCCCATTCTTCAGGTGGGGCTGTACAACTCACTGGCAGGTTTGTATACTGAATGCACTCTTATATGTTCTGTATTTTTGTGGCTGAAGTCTACGGCTTTTGCTCTTGTACTGAGGCCTCCTAAGTCTCTATGCCACCTTACAAATGAAATTCTGACATCCTCTGTTTAGTTTGAGAATGAACATCATGAATGTAATGATAGTGTCATCGATATGCAAATTGAAAATGGAGAACTGATCTTCACCACTTGTAGATGTATAGTAGAGATGTTCTAAACGGCCATTAACCTTGGTAGTACCAAGAAGATACTAAAACCTATAATTAATAAAAAACGAGAATGGGTAATTACAGTTCGTATAGACAGGGTGGACATTGTGGACAGAACTATGCTTACCATTAGGTACAGGTCTACAATTGCCCATGCTGATGCAAATTCTTGGCCCATGATAGGGGATGGGGGGTGAAACAATTGCAAAAGCTCGCTCATTTGAAAGGCAACATTTCAAATCAAAATTGTCGCACCTGTAACATTTTCTGTTAACTCTTTGACATCTGTCATGAATTTTAATTAGAAAATGTATGCTGGTTGGCATAGTGGATGATAGTAAAATCTGAAAGTGTAGTCTCCTAGGTCAAACCATTCCAGGGATAATCATGTCAAAAATTTTGAGAAATGGCCAAAATCATGCATACTAAAAAATTCCAACTCTGTTAAATATAAGCTCTTAAAAATAAATGTTTGATGATATTAAACATGCATATGATAATGCAATATTCAGAAATTAATCAAATTTTTAACATTTGTAACATTTATTTCTCTTGTAACTTTTGTTACAGGTGGGACAAAAGTACCATGCAAATGCAGGATAACTTGAAATCATAAGTTTCATCCCTTGGGATGGTTACTAGGATACATACCAACATGTATGACAATTAACAATCAAAACAAGGCTGGCATGACAACTGTGCACCAAAATGGGTGCATCATCGGTAATACCGCTGAGACCCAGGTACACACATGTGCAGGGTAATTCCACAAAAACAGGGACATAAATTTCAAGTTTTTAAATCTTGTATTTGATGCCAATCAATGATGGGCAGTTATATTTGATGTCTCTACACTGCACACAAGCTGTACCCAAGTGCAATGCAACAAAATGGAATTTAACTAAAAACTTTGTAGACTGAATATTCTTTGGCTGTTCTTTGTATCTTGAGTCACATTAACATGAGCCATGGCCAACTTTTATCATTATTACTCTTACAGAAGATTCTGCAGTTTAGACATCATGGGAGATGTCCTTCATCTTCATCTTTGCCCTGAAAGGGACTGAAGTGGTGCTTTGGAGTTTCTTCAAATAAAGCAGATATTTGCTTTTGAAATTATGCTCCTAGAGATTGTGTCCTAAATATTTAACATGAAAGACAAAAGTACTAATTCATTTTGCTGTACTCTGAAGTGCATTAATTAAATGAAATTACTTTAATCATCTAAAGGTCAATGCCTACTACTGTATTTATTGTGGAAATTCTGTTGTGAAAATTGAAGGACTGAGTGCAGTCCTTCCAATTGCCAAAAAGTTTTTCAAAAATGTAACAAGTCACAATGGAATCCTGATGGAAAAAAAGCTTATTTGGTTCGCATCTTATCTCAGGTTCATAGGCAAATTTTGCCATTTTTCAGTCAAAGTTTGGTGCAATACAAACTTGGCAGCACTACATGGTATCATGGCAACTGCCAGGAAAAGTTAGTTCCATTAGTATGAATTATATTTCAATTTCTTTTTCCAATTGCAGAATAAATTCTTAAAGGCATCTTTGAGACAGAAATGCACACTTGTTCAGCAATCATGATCATGTAGTACTAATTCAGATGTAAGGGAATATCAATGTTAACAAAAGGTAATAAACATTTTTGGCAAAAAAAATTGAAGCGAAGATTGCATCACCATTTTAATTTGTAATTTGTCAGATTCATAATACTTTTGAAAATCATCTTAATTTTAAGGAATTGAAATTTTTTAAATTAAAATATTCAAATACAAAAATAATTTAAACTTAAAATGGGTGGTGACCAAGACCACTGAAAAATTTAGTGTTGCACCTATCAAAAAATTTTTGTTGTTGTCAGGACACCTATGCATCACTGTGATATTGCCCTGCTTATTTCTGTTTCTCTGACTAATTCTGTTTTAAAGAATATGTATTCCTTTCAAGAAAAATAACCTAGACAATGACCATTGATTCAGATCAGAATCTGCATGATTATTGGAAGTAGGTGTAACCAAAAAATTTGTCACACCCATAGCACTTCTAGGGCAGTAGTTGAAAACCATGATGAGGTAAAATTAAACTGTACTCGCATGTGTACCTGAGATAGGAAACCCAATCCACAAGTAGCATTAAGCCGAGCCAATTCTACATGTGTCAGGTGGACTTGAAACTTGTTGTTATGGATGGGACATCTTCATTGCTGTTGATTACTTCAAACCGCAATACAGATAATCTTAGGGGTCATGGAGCTCAACCATACTAGACTTATATGCTGGAGAAAATCAGAAATGTTTCCAGATTGCCAGAAAGTTTTGCTGCAAAATTTTCTATTTTATTCTCCTGGGAATTGCTCCTTTTTAGCCTGATTCACTCTAGGATGTATATTTATGGGAAAGGATTCAATATATTTCAGGAACTTGTCTCTTCTTTTGTTGAATAATATTTAGGATTAACCTTGTTCCAGAGTGTCATGGGCATTCAATGTGTTATGTCATCTTTTTATTTATTTATTCCATGTTATATTATTTTCATGTAATATCATTAATCACAATCATCAATGTTCCTTATTTAAGCTTTATACCCATTGATTTTATGCTGGGATTTTCCAGTAGTGTTTGGTGAATGTTGACAAATTATACTTTTATAATTGGGATATGTGAAATGTCAGACAGTCTTTTTACTGGGTTCATCTTGGTTTTTTCCTTGATCCCTGGTGGTGAAACATTTCATTGTGCCTTTGTATTGGCTGAAAAATGAAAGAGTTGTTCATCAGGTCTGATATAGCTTTGCTTTTTCTTTAATTACCAATGGTTCCATGTGACCTGAGGTATTTTGGCATTTACATATAAGGAATTGGCTGGCCTATGGTCTTCTACTGCCAAAATTTAAAAAAATTGCTAGAAAGAATCAATATACAAGGGGCAGTCAAATGAAAATGGGATGTTCTCAATTGTGTGTGATTCACCCCATGTCCTGTCTTCTTTCAACTGTGCCTCATAGCTTATTTTTCATATGGGGGTGTATTGTATTTTGACATAAACAAGAAGTTGCTAAGTCACCATTAGACTTGAGTCATAGGTTCTAGTTTCAGACAAAAGCAATCATAAAATCCTTCCTGGTAACTCTTATACCCAAAATGTACCTGATTTCCTATTTGTTTAATTGGACTTGATATTTTGAATCTCTCCAATTTGTCAGTAAGTGGCTAAGCATATCAGGGAATAGGTTATAGCCCAATTGCTGAAACCTCCTTTAGTGTTAACAGTCCTTGAAGAATACATGGATTCCTATGGGAGAAAAATAGCTTATTAGCTTTAAGGCCCCTTTATCTCCCCTAAATGAGGTTTTTGCATTTGGGCCTAAGTTGTTACATTCATCCTAACTTCACAGGAAAATGGAGCAGAAGACTTCATGGCATATGCCCTAGCTAAATGACAAAATTCTCCTATATCTCATACTTTTGTTTTAAAAATAAGTCTGCTCTGCATGAAAAAGTTTGAAGAAGCTTGCAAAACCTGCTTATTACATTAGCTAAAGAAGCTTTTTAGTATGTGATTGTCAGACCCTTTTAATAAAAGCCATATAACTTCTCTTGGTCGTTTAATTGAAGAAACAAACCTAATAGCTCAAAAGCAGCATTACCTGGGAATGGTTATTAATGCTTAGAACTGGACCAGAGAACATATGAGCAAAGGGAAACAAATAATCCTTAGTTTGGCTTTTTTCACTTTTAGTCCAGATAATTTGAATGCAGGATTGGCTTAGGATGTTGCATGACAGGTATAGAACCCAAAATGTAAAAGAAATTTGGATGTAAAAGTCTGTTCATAGGAAAAAGAGCAGAGAAGGAATTATAATTCTTAAGCCAGAATAGGACTTCATGGATAGAAAACTCCTTCTGTGATGTCTGGGGTAGTTATGGGATGCCTACATGTCATATATTCCCTTCCATTTTGTAAAAAAAGATGTATTCATACAGCTTCTTCCAGCCGAAAGTGTTTCATATATGGGTTTTATTGAAAATTTGTCATACAGGCCAACATACTCTCATACCCTTAGCTTTATTTCATTCATTCATAAATTCATATTGTGGAAGGTGGTGCATATCTTGCAATATGAAATCTCAATGAATGTTTTTGATTGCCCACAGAAGTTCCCCAGAGCTAAAAGAAACTATGGCACGAAAACGCAAGGGTGCTCGAGATGTATCTTCGCCTGCACGCAAGAAACGGGCTGCCAAGTCAGTGCTGCTTCTTAAGCTAAACTGTTAACTGTGATTATCCTGGGTACAGTGTTCATGTCATCATAAATTGAATTAATTTCAGTGAGGAAGAGGAGGCAGAGCGTCGTGTGATTAGGAGGAGGAGCACAACTCCTCAGGAGGAGGCAGGAGAGGAGGATGAATCCGAGAAGAAAAAGAGGAAAAAACGAAAGAAGAAGAAGCTGGCACAGGAATCCTCATCTGAAGTGAATATTTAGCCAGTCACTTCATTCAAACCCATGCCCGTTTTTATTGGCTATGATCGGTGATTCCCCTTTCCAGGATTCTGAAGCTGAGCGAAAGCGGCGCAAGAGGAAAAAGAAGCAGAAGAAGTTGAAAAAGAAACTCAAGAAGCTCAAGAAGCGCAAACAAGTAAGATTGTGAATCCTACTCTTTCTGCACCTTTGGAAAGTTTGCCAAATGGCTACATTTCTGACATTCTCCTCGGCAGCAAAGTTCATCTGAAAGCTCAGGGGAGGAGGAGGAGAAGGCAGACGAAGCCGAAGAAGATCCAGCAGAAGAGATGGAACGAAAGCTCCGTGAAAAGGCCCTCAAATCCATGAAGAAAAAGAAAAAGAAAGCAGAAAGGAAGAAGAAGAAAAAAGTGTCGTCGTCAGAGTCGTCATCCTCCTCGCCAGAGAAGTCCTCGTCCTCATCTTCGGAGTCGGGAAGCGAAGACTCAGGCTGAGAGGTCAGATCTTAGCCTGTCGTCTGGGACTAAGAATGAGGGTGAACCAGCACGTGTGTGTTTGTGTATGTATGTACAGAATAGGAAGTGCTATGTGCAACAAAATGTAAGAACCACCTATAAAATAAGAAGGAAGAGAGGCAGTAAACAAAGAAAGTAAGACTTTAGGAGAGGTTGGTCGTAAGACTAAGTGACCTCATAACTAAGTGTTATTTACGACCTTCTGTCAAGTGTTTTCCACGTTCGTGTTTTTCCTTCCTTCTCAGCTTTCAGTATGATTCATACGGTACGCACTTGGTATCCTGGAATTCACTTTTCTTTAAATTAAAAAAAATTATCTGCTGAATAATCGGAAGCAGTTGAATGTACAAATGTACATCAACAAAGTTCTGTTCGTGTTTATTTTCCTGATTTCTGAATGATTATCCTGCAACAAAATATAAATGCGGGTCCATTCACGTATTCAGAAAGAGGGACATATTCTTGTTTTTTTTCTTCGTTTTTTTTCCGATGAGTTCAACGTCCCCGTCCCCCCAGTCTGAAAGTCTTGCATTTGTCTACGAAATTGCACAAAAGTGGCGATTAGGTAGGTTGATTCCTCTTTGTGTGTCGGGGTTTAGGGCAGGAAATGTTTAATTATACTGAAAGCCCGGTTTAATGTATAATTGATTCGCATTTATAGTCTCTCGGTGATTACTACAAATGGTTCGTGGGTAATTGGGTGGAGAAAAATGAGAGTTATTTTACTGCCTAGCAGCTTTACAGGTAAGCTTCTCCCGCATAGGAATGTAGCTCTCAATTATACCACTGCACTCATAATTATCCTCGTATTTTGAGAAGACACGAATCGCAGGCCCCTCACGGTGAGCACGCGCCTTAAGTCGTATTAGCGCAGGATACGATTAACCAGCATTGACTAATAGTGCGCATGCACGAGCATGTTGGGGTTTGGATGAGTCATCCTAGTGTAGCATTCCAGAATTAGTGACGAAATCAAACCCGCACCAAAAGTTTATTCGTCCGTCTGCGACCTTTACACGCAATTCGTAGTCTCTCTGGGGTCACTCAGAAAAATATTGGGGCTAGTACTAAGTCTTAGCAATGCGGCCCAAAAATATTCGAATGATCGTCAGCACTGCGATGGCGCGATGACCAGCCACAGTTGGGCCTTGAATGATTGAGAAAGTCTTCAATATTTACTTTTTCCTCGCTGAATAGGATCTGCATGGGTGAAATTAAGTCTGGATCGTACGGGGAAGGGAAGTATGAATAATTCCTTCAGCGCTTTCGCGATGAGTTCACACCCGAAAGGGCCCTGGCGCATATGGTGTTTCGACTCGAGACATCTATTGAATGCCTGTTCACGCCATACGTAAGACAGGAGGAAACGTTAGTTCGTCCCATAGAAAATAATGGTTTGCATTAAAAGGGTTTGTGAACTCATTGCGAAAGCATTGTATTGAGAATAGAAATGCGTAAATGTTTTTTTTTTCCGGAGCTGTTTCTTTGTAAAGAGAGCAGATTTACACCTACCCAGGGAACGCCGGATGAATCCAATGATTACGAAAACAAAACGTGGCCTAAGAGTGCTTTCGTTGCATCTGAGTCCAAGAATCAGTTCCATGGGTGGTACAGGAAACCAGGAGGCAGGAAGGAAGTAAGGAAGTTGCGTGGGTAGGTAGGCCTTCATTTGGAACGAGATGAAAGAGGCCTAAGGAGAGAGAGAGGTCGCTAGTNGCTTCTTCCAGCCGAAAGTGTTTCATATATGGGTTTTATTGAAAATTTGTCATACAGGCCAACATACTCTCATACCCTTAGCTTTATTTCATTCATTCATAAATTCATATTGTGGAAGGTGGTGCATATCTTGCAATATGAAATCTCAATGAATGTTTTTGATTGCCCACAGAAGTTCCCCAGAGCTAAAAGAAACTATGGCACGAAAACGCAAGGGTGCTCGAGATGTATCTTCGCCTGCACGCAAGAAACGGGCTGCCAAGTCAGTGCTGCTTCTTAAGATAAACTGCCAACTGTGGATTATCCAGGGTACAGTGTTCATGTCATCATAAATTGAATTAATTTCAGTGAGGAAGAGGAGGCAGAGCGTCGTGTGATTAGGAGGAGGAGCACAACTCCTCAGGAGGAGGCAGGAGAGGAGGATGAATCCGAGAAGAAAAAGAGGAAAAAACGAAAGAAGAAGAAGCTGGCACAGGAATCCTCATCTGAAGTGAATATTTAGCCATTCACTTCATTCAAACCCATGCCCGTTTTTATTGGCTATGATCGGTGATTCCCCTTTCCAGGATTCTGAAGCTGAGCGAAAGCGGCGCAAGAGGAAAAAGAAGCAGAAGAAGTTGAAAAAGAAACTCAAGAAGCTCAAGAAGCGCAAACAAGTAAGATTGTGAATCCTACTCTTTCTGCACCTTTGGAAAGTTTGCCAAATGGCTACATTTCTGACATTCTCCTCGGCAGCAAAGTTCATCTGAAAGCTCAGGGGAGGAGGAGGAGAAGGCAGACGAAGCCGAAGAAGATCCAGCAGAAGAGATGGAACGAAAGCTCCGTGAAAAGGCCCTCAAATCCATGAAGAAAAAGAAAAAGAAAGCAGAAAGGAAGAAGAAGAAAAAAGTGTCGTCGTCAGAGTCGTCATCCTCCTCGCCAGAGAAGTCCTCGTCCTCATCTTCGGAGTCGGGAAGCGAAGACTCAGGCTGAGAGGTCAGATCTTAGCCTGTCGTCTGGGACTAAGAATGAGGGTGAACCAACACGTGTGCACGTGTGTGTTTGTGTATGTATGTACAGAATAGGAAGTGCTATGTGCAACAAAAACATTCTTGGTGGATATTTTATTCTTCCTTCTCTCCGTCATTTGTTTCTTTCATTCTGAAATCCTCTCCAACCAGCATTCTGATTCACTGGAGTATTGATTCACAATAAATGCTGGAAGACAGTTCAATTTTCCACGTTCGTGTTTGTCCTTCCTTCTCAGCTTTCAATATGATTCATACGGTAGGCACTTGGTATCCTGGAATTCACTTTTCTTTAAATTAAATAATTATCTGCTGAATAATCGGAAGTAGTTGAATGTACTATGCATCAACAAAAGTTCTGTTCGTGTTTATTTTCCTGATTTCTGAATGATTTTCCTGCAACAAAATATAAATGCGGGTCCATTCACGTATTCAGAAAGAGGGACAAATTCTTGTTTTTTTTTCTTCGTTTTTTTTTTCCGATGAGTTCAACGTCCCCGTCCCCCCCAGTCTGAAAGTCTTGCATTTGTCTACGAAATTGCACAAAAGTGGCGATTAGGTAGGTTGATTCTTCTTTATGTGTCGGGGTTTAGGTCAGGAAATGTTTAATTATACTGAAAGCCCGGTTTAATGTATAATGTGCTCTTGATTCGTATTTGTAGTCTCTCGGTGATTACTACAAATGGTACATGGGTAATTGGGTGGAGAAAAATGAGTTATTTTACTGCCTATTAGCTTTACAGGTAAGCTTCTCCCGCATAGGAATGTAGCTCTCAATTATGCCACTGCACTCATAATTGTCCTCTTGTTTTGAGAAGACACGAATCCCAAGCCCCTCACAGTGAGCACGCGCCTTAAGTCGTATTAGCGCAGGATACGATTAACCAGCGTTGACTAATAGTGCGCATGCACGAGCATGTTGGGGTTTGGATGAGTCATCCTAGCATTCCAGAATTAGTGACGAAATCAAACCCGCACCAAAAGTTTATTCGTCCGTCTGCGACCTTTACACGCAATTCGTGTAATTCTCTGCAATTCGCAATTCTCTGGGGACACTCAGAAAAATATTAGGGTTAGCACTAAGTCTTAGCAATGCGGCCCAAAAATATTCGAGTGATTGTCAGCACTGCGATGGCGCGATGACCAGCCACAGTTGGGCCTTGAATGATTGAGAAAGTCTTCAATATTCACTTTTTCCTCGCTGAATAGGATCTGCATAAGTGAAATTAAGTCTGAATCGTACGAGGAAGGGAAGTATGAATAATTCCTTCAGTGCTTTCACGATGAGTTCACACCCGAAAGGGCCTTGGCGCTTGTGGTGTTTCGACTCGAGACATCTATTGAATGCCTGTTCACGCCATACGTAAGACCGGAGGAAACGTTAGTTCGGCCCATAGAAAATAATGGTTTGCATTAAAAGGGTTTGTGAACTCATTGCGAAAGCATTGTATTGAGCATAGAAATGCGTAAATGTTTTTTTTTCCGGAGCTGTTTCTTTGTAGAGAGAGCAGATTTACACCTACCCAGGGAACGCCGGATGAATCCAATGATTACGAAAACAAAATGTGGCATAAGAGTGCTTTCGTTGCATCTGAGTCAAAGAATCAGTTCCATGGGTGGTACAGGAAACCAGGAGGCAGGAAGGAAGTAAGGAAGTTGCGTGGGTAGGTAGGCCTTCATTTGGAACGAGATGAAAGAGGCCTAAGGAGAGAGAGAGGTCGCTAGTTGATATGCGGAGGGGAGAAGAGAGACCCCTTTTGGCTATGGGCTACACGCGATGACTCATCCCCTTCCCCGTGGATTGCGTCACACCTTGGTATACCCGTACACCCAGTCCCAGTCTTCCTTATCGCCCTGGCCTGTTGCAGCCTCCCGAATGAGGTTATCATTTCTGAATGGGATTATCATTCAATTACACTTCTCTTCTTTCACCCTTGTCCGCCTCTGCGATCTGACAGGAAAACTAGCTGCACTGTGAACCTCATTGCTGCCCGTCCCCAATCAGTATGGAAACATAGTCCCGGTCACAGCCGGACTGGGATGAGTTTTTTTTTTTTT